>OX243814.1:9170416-9299423 GCA_945859605.1 Lumbricus rubellus | reverse complement strand
AAATCCAATAGGCAAATGCGACGCGTAGCCTATCTGTGTAAGACGAGTGACTGTGAGTGTATAGGCTATGTGCCTCTATATCTTTCTGTATCTCTCTTTCTCTCTTTGGCTCTGTGTGGCTCTGTGTGTGTGCTTGTGTGGTTGGATTCTTCACGGATAAGAGGAAGATGTAACAAAGTTAACTGCAATAGATTATTTCTCAAAAGGAAAAGAATTTCGATGGACCCGATGTGTAGCCTATTCAGTTCTATGAGTTGCACGCTTTCTCTGGACCATCTGCACGCGCTCTCTGTGTCTATGCCTATTAGTCTGTCCCAGCCTGTCTGTCTGTCTGCTTGCCTGTAAGCTTATGTATGTATGTATGTATGTATGTATGTATGTATGTATGTATGTATGTATGTATGTATGTATGTATGTATGTATGTATGTATGTATGTATATATGTATGTATGTATGTATGTATGTATGTATGTATGTTTGTATGTGTGTGTGTATGTATGTATGTATGTATGCATGCATGTATGTATGTACTATGTATTAAAATGTACGTACGTTTGTATGTATGTATATTGCATGAGCACTTTTGAGCAGCATGCGTGCTAGTTGGCAATATGTTTATATGTAAGCGTTTTGTTGGTTTAGGCATATAGGCTAATTATGTAGGCCTAAGTGTGACTGTGCATGTTTGTGTGTGTGTCTCTTTGGCCTTTGTGTCTTCGAAGGTCTATAAAAAATATTTTTACATATCCTGTGGCTCTTATTGTTTTAATTAAATATTTTATTAAGCGGGTGATATATGTGTATCCTGTCTACTTGAAAATCCACAGCAGAAAACACGGCACATGCTTACCATTCGCAGCCAGACATTCGAAGACATGATTTGGTTCTTTTCATCCTGTCCGAATAAAAACAACACAAAACAGTGACGCATATATACATACAAGTACGCAAACAGACAAGCACACATACAAAGACACATACAAACACACATAGACACCCCATGATGCATGTGGTGCGGATACTGCCACTGTTCTTATCGGCGGAGTATTGAAGCGCCGACCTTCAATAGGGTGAGTGCATATAAACCGAAACAGCAGGCAGACCGAAACAGTTCGTCTTTCGGTGAGGGGCGTTCAATTTCTAGTTGTCTAATGACGATCACGTTAAGTTGCTCTAAAAGCTTGGGAAACAGACTATCTTATACATATTCATTTATAGCGCAGGGAACCAGTCTACGCTGTAGAGCAGCTGTTTTCGAACGTCGGTCGAGTATTTACATGTAAAATTGCTTGGTACTAGTAAAAAATCGGACGGGACAACACGCTCAACTTTTGTTTAAAAACTCATGATATCATTGACTTTGCACATATTTTCGCTGCTAATAAGTAATGCATATCAATTGTTATTCGTTATTTATAAACAGTTTAGTTTGAGCAACAACAGAGAATTTAAAATAAACAAAAAAGCCGCATGTTTCGCTCTCCATGCACTATGCTGGTAAAGCGAAACGGGTGTTGCAGGTTGAGCGAAACACCTGCATGCAGAGCGAAACGCGTTTCGCTCTATGTGCATTGCTGCTTAAACTGGCCAGTGGTTCGATGCAGGGGCGGATAAGCCTACAGAAATTTTCATGGGGGGGAGCACAAATTTTTAGACTTGGGTCGGAAAAATTTGTTATGATCCTAAACAGAACTTGCCATAAAAACACAGGAAAATATGAAAGTTATACATTGCTCAAAAGCTTGTCGAAACCAAATGGGGGGGGGCACGATATATGGGCATTTCTAAATGGGGGTCATGGCCGATTTTCCCCCCTTTGGATCCCTTCTGCTTCGATGTGAAATGCTTTGACAATAATCTGCATTATTCATTCATTCTTTTGGGGACTTGTATAACACCCATTCCAGAAACCTACTCATGACTAGACCAGCAACGGGCCCACACTATAGAAAAAGACTTGAGTTTTTTGTACTAACATAAACTTCGGAAACAGTAGGCCTTACATGTATATTCGTGGAATCTGATAGAACATTAACCATTACACACCATGAAACTGGCACTGATGGTGTCAATAATTGTAGTAGCTTATTACTTCTGCTGAACCTGATCCCAGTCCAAACCAGACAATAGTTTTTTGTGTCCAATTCCTGTTAAGGAGAGATACAGAGAGGCAACATGGCTGTGTACGAAGCTTCCTTCGCATCATCTAACTACAGATGTTCACACCAGCTTTGCTAAGGTGTGTGAGGAGAAACAAGAGAAATTAAATTATCAATTAATGGCAGCAAGAGAAAGAGAGTTGACCATTTGTGGAAGGATGCATGGGGAAATAAAGAGCAAGCTGACAGAGGAGAGAATTAACCATACTACCGAGAAGAAGAAGAGGAAATCAGGAGCCAGTGGGCTGAAATTAATCAAGTAAGGCCGACAAAAAAAGAGCGGTGGAAGTATGATCACGGCAGCTTTAAATATGGGCAAACAGAAAATATAAAAATTATCTAATGTTGGATTTCAGGTGCTATAGTTGCCATAAAGAACAATATTGCCATAAAAAATGTCAGGAAGTGCAGAAATAAATGGTGTAGGCCCTACGCCTACTGGAGGTCAACATTCTACTATAAAAACTGTCTTTAATAAACTTTCAGAGAAGTATAGGCTGTGTTACAATTGGGATACTTTACCTAATTTCATATAATTTAGACATAATCGTCTATACTCTATAGGCTAATAATCGTGCAAACAAAATTTATTCATATGCAAATCTCTGGCTCTTGTTATGTGACACATCAGCTGTTTATGTGATTGAAAATCTTAAAAATTAATCAAATTACAATATTCCAAATAAATGGTTCCTGAAATACCATTGATAATTACAATGCATGGAGTTACTATAGTCTCATTATTATGCTGAACAAGCTAATAATTGTTAACCTCAAACATTCTTTTTCTCCTTGTTGATAACTAGGCCTAAGTTTATAGATTTATATAAGCTAACAATGCATAAGCCTATTTGATTATGTTTGAAAGCCTATGAATAGTTTTTTCTAGTTAATAACCTAAGTAAACTAAAGTTGCTAATGCTTTAGCATTGGTGACCCATGAGATTCCATCATTTTGTGTGTTTATCTTCACTCTGTGTTTTGTTTGCATATGAACCAATAAAATGCTTAATCTTAGGCCTATCTAACTCTAAGCCTATCTAACATGTTCAATTCTTGCCTTTTCTTATAGGCCTACCATTGGCGGTAGGCCTGTTACAGCTTAATAAGATATATGTGTTTCGGTCAATCTGCACACGCTGTTTCGGTCACAATTAACATGCTTTCTGCCGTGCAGGGAGAGCGAAACGCGTTTCGGTCTGTATTCACTGGTGTTTCGCTCTGTATTCACTGGTGTTTCGGTCAACCTGCATTTATGCAAATTAGGGTATTTAGTGTTTTTCAAAGATTTCTCCGTCTACGTGCAACTGTTTCAGCTAAAATGACGTGTATTAAACACAGAAAAAAATCCGCATCGAATGGTATACAAACTATACCGCACGGACTAGAGAAAGGCGAGAAATATCGAAATAAGCAAAAGTGTTTCGGTTTGTATGCACTCACCCTACGTCAAGCTACGGTAGATGCCAGCACCGTGAACAGCTGACGAATGGCGTCGTTTCTGGCTCCCGATCCTCGCTCAATATAGACGTCCACAGTCTGTTCTTTACTGTGTCGAACAAACCAGTTGGCTAAAGTCGGCTGTAACTATAGTCGCCTATACGATTTTTCTGTTTTATGTGGTTTGCTTTTACGGCAATGGCAATATTTAGACCTGGGTTTAGAACAGTAAGAGCAAACGTTCAATGCTCTTTTCTGCGTATGCTATGGATGCGAGGGTGGCATACCGAATGTAGTTTATCGCAGAGATGTGAAATCTCAAGCTGCATTGCACGGACCTTAACCCTCAGGCTACCAAGCTTTTTTTGTAACACTGACTACCAAGAAGGGGTGGTTACCACCCCCTGGATTTTGGGTTTGGTTTGAGATATCATAACTTGTAATAGCCTACACCTATGGATTCAGCATTCATTTCTGCACAAAATGGTATATTTAGATTTAAAATATATGAAAGCACCCTGAAGTTATGAATTTTTTACCGTAGGCACCCGTCGATTCCACAAAATGTATACTTTCGCATAAGCAAAATATTAGATTCTGTGTGTTTTTAACATAATTTATTTAATTAAAAATAGTTTACATATAATAAAGTCCAATATTCAACTATAAAAACTAGTAATAAGTTCGTTTTAGTTACAATAAAAAGAGAAAAAACATGTAAAACATGCTGAAAAACGTTTACGCAGACTTATCGGTTTGCGTTGTAAAAAAAACCAACATTTTCACACATTTAAATTTATTTTGAGCACTTCCGGTCATCAAATATCAAATTAATTGGTATCAAAAATAGCCCTAAATGCCCTCTATAGAATGACATAATTTATTTCTCTTAAAAAATAACTTATGAATAATTTTTAATAGGAAAAACATGAAAAGTTTATTAAAATAAAACACCTTTATTTATATTTTAATTTATTTTGAGCACTTTCGGTTGTCCAAAGACAACGCACTGAGCATGGAAATGTAGCCCCACATTCCCTCTACAGAATGGTGTAATTGGTGTCTCTTCATGTCAACGGACGGATAAGATACAGCCGATAATCTAAGGGGGTGGTGGTATCCACCCCCCCCCCTGGAGCCTCGGGTATATCGGGTATAACTTTTGAATGGTATGGTATATCATCACACATTAATTTTTAGCTCAAAATGTGTGCAAATGAATCCTCTACAGCTACCTAAAACGTCAAAATTTTATTCCTAACGAAAAAAGTTTGATTTGGGAAAACCTGGGGGGGTGGATACCACCCCACCCCCCTGGTAGCCCGAGGGTTAAATGACGTGGTGCACATTCGAAGAGGCGATTGCGATGAAGAAGTGATTTACTCCATGGTTAATTATTGTGGTTATGCAATTGTAAAGCAGGGCTCGTGTACGTAGACCCTAGGCCTACGTCCTTTCTAAGGATTCGGAATTGCTCTCACCGGTCGTGTTCGCATAGGCTACTGTAGCAAAAATTATCTATGTATGATTTTAGATTTGTACTAAGAATAGTACAAAACCAAATGGCGAGGACTTGTCGGCCAATGTTCCGATCGGAACTGGAGGAACTAAGTCTAAGTCTAAGACGAAGAATTATACGAGTAGGCTATGTAGGGCCGACAAAGTTTAACGTATTCAAATTGATTGGTCCCCGTCTTGGAAGCCTGTGCTAACCAAAATGCTAACGAGGCGTACGATTTATTCCAATCCAAATACATGGAGTCCTATAATGAATTTTTCCCTCTTATTCAAAATAAGTACGGACGAAATTCCACTCCCAAAAAACCTTGGATGACAAAGGGTCTCCTCAAATCCTGTAGGAAAAAATCTGCGCTATATCTGAAGTTTATAAAAAGCCCAAATGATAGTAATAAGCTCAAGTTTGTTTCTTATAGAAACAAATTTAAATCATTGAGAATTCAAGCTGAGAAAAATTATTATGCCTCAGAATTCTGTAAGCATAGCAATAATTTGAAGAAAACCTGGAGCCTTTTGCGAACTCTTATGGGTAAAAACGATAACGTAGATAAAAATGTCTTATCTCTAACAGTCGATGGGGTGAAGATCTCTGACCCTGGGTCCATGGCAAACAAATTTAATTCATACTTCACAGAGATAGCCCAGACACTTGCAGCTAAACTCCCCAATGCCACGACCTCCTTTGAGAAATTTATGCTTTCATCACTTATTGAATCATTTGGACTCAGTGAAACCTCCCCAGAAGAAATTATCCAACTTGGGCACTCCATAAATTGTTCACACGGCAAAGGAGTTGATGATATTGATCCTGGTATTGCACTTTACTCGCTTCCCGCTGTTGCCCATCTTTTATCAGGTATAATAAACTGTTCTTTTAGCACTGGGATAGTTCCCCATTCTTTAAAAATTGCCAAAGTGGTTCCAGTTTATAAAAAAGGGATTAAAGACGATGTAGCAAACTATAGACCTATTTCAGTACTACCATTTTTCTCAAAATTTTTTGAAAAAGCTATGTATGAACGTCTAAATAATTTCTTTTCTAAGGGAAATGTTCTCTTCCCCTCTCAACATGGTTTCCAATCCGGGCACTCTACCTACATGCCCCTAATGAGTATGCAAGATAAAATCTCCAATGCAATTGAAAATAACCAGTACGCAATAGGAATCTTTTTCGACCTAGCAAAAGCATTTGACACTGTTAATCATGATATCTTACTAAAAAAACTAAGCACTTATGGGATCCGGGGCACCCAATTAAATTGGTTTTCAAGTTATTTTACTAATCGATCCCAATTGGTTTCCTGCAATGGTGCTCTATCTAACCTTCGGCAAATTAATTTTGGAGTACCCCAGGGGTCAATTCTCGGTCCTTTGCTGTTCCTGATCTATGTCAATGACCTCCCTAATGCATCTTCTCTGTTGTACTTTATACTCTTCGCTGATGACACTAATGTATTTTACTCCAGCTCATCTCTTAAAACTCTACTTAATGACGTCAACTTTGAATTGAAAAATGTAGCCGAATGGTTCCATGCTAATAAACTGTCGTTAAATCTGGATAAAACTAATTATATAATTTTTAAATCCCATAGAAAGAGTTGTCATACAGGAAACCTGGGGGTGTGCATTGAAGGGGTCCCACTCACCCAGGTAATATCAACTAAATTTTTAGGAGTGTATGTAGATCAACACCTAACCTGGAAAGACCACATAAAAACTGTATCTAATAAAATTGCTAAAAATCTTGGAATATTATCCCGTACCTCCCAGCTAGTGCCTCCTCAAATTCGTCTCACTTTGTATTACTCACTCATATACCCTTACCTCACATACTGTAATATAATATGGGCCTCTACCTATAAATCTAGTCTTCTGGATCTAATGAAGCTCCAAAAGCGAGCAATTAGATATATAGCAAACTTGCCCTATGGAACTCCGACTGAATCTAAATTCCACGAATAGGCCTACAGCCTTCTCAATGTTTACCAAATTAGACAGATGCAGATAGGTGAATTCATGTTTAAATATTTCCATAGCCTATTACCTCCTGTGTTTAAGAATTTTTTTATCCATACTACTGAGGTGCATTCATACCATACCAGACACGCTGATTCTTACCATTTGCCCTTTGCCCACACAAACACTCGACGCTTCTCTGTTAAATACAGTGGAGTTCAAACATGGAATGTGATTCCTATTTCCATTAGACTGCTGCCTAGTCTTTGTCTTTTTAAGTTACGTTTACGTTCCCTGATACTCGACACTAACTGTTGAATTATTATAAATCCCTACTACATGTACTTGTGTATTCCTCGACCATCCAATGACCTCCGTGCCTAAACCTCATACAACAGGTTCTTTGATCATCGATGTGTAACCGTGCTTTAGTTAAGGTGTTTGCTGTTTTTTTTCTATAGTTATTTTGATTCATAATCTATGTCAGAACCACTCTATGGCAACTCAATGGCCATCATCATCTTGATGCTACCGCCCAGGGGACTCGCCTAGCGGGGTTGCAAGACCCTTTTGGGTCCCCTGTGCAATCAAATTCCAACTTGTGGCATCATTAGTTAAGTATTGCTTTTTATATTTGTTAACTCTGTTCTCTTTGATGCTTGATTCGATTTGTTCTTGTTTTCTTGATTATTTGGTTGCCAAATAAAATGATTTGATTTTGATTTGATTTGATTTGATGTCAAATCTTGAAACAATCAATAATTATATGCGCAACGAAATTTTTAGAACTGCACAACCAGCAATGTTTAATCATCCAGTCCCCTTTGGATCAAAACCACACACAACCTACCATTTTACCGCATTTTGTTATTGCACAACCCGTTCCTTCCATTCAGGTCCTCCATGATAAATTACCTCAAATCGGATGACAGTGAGCTAAAACATTTACTGCTTTTCACTGCACAAGACTGCTTGTATAACTGTACAAATTCGTTCACATTTTATGTACAGCTGCACGCTAAAAAAACCTTCGATGGTATTTTAATTTTTCAATTTATCAGGGATTCAAGCATGACTTGCTCACACGACAAACGTCAATGCATTTCATAGAATTTTGTATCTCTAGTAACTGCAAGTCCGTTACAGCGTAACCTAAACGCTGGTCAAGCCACCAAATAGCTACACAATGGCGTTGGGTTCATTCAAAACGGGCAGCTGTGGCAGAGGTCTTCACCGTGGGAAATTAATTGAAAACTGACAGCTAGGGTCACGGCTTCAAGCGGTAGCTCTGCGTAAAAAACGGTATACGAAGACATTGGTAGGCAGCAAGAAAGAATATCATCGCATTGTCACCGGGTTATGGACTATACTTGCATCGCTGCTGATACGTATATATAGTTCAATACACGGGTGACAGTTGCGGTGACTGTCTAAACTATATAGGACTGTTCGTTTTTGTTAGAAGGCGGCTTCTGCAGAGAACTGCAGCAGCCATTGCATCATGACTTATCGAAGGTCTTGACCCCCTCAATAATTCATGCGATGGTCGAATGACGACGAAAGGACTCCACGGTCCCTTATTCCCTTAATATAATAACACTCGGAAATTCTTCGTTCATTTTTTTCATTTCATAGAGTGTTTTGACAGACCGAGCGCTCTCTCTACCCGTTCGGCTGCACCATTATTTTGGTATTGCATTGTATCGTATTGAAAAGTTTAGATGCAATACAAAATAATTTATAACAATATAATTGGGTGGCCGAAGTGATATTGCATTGTATGTCAGCTTACTATGATTAGCCTAAATAATATACTTCTACTCGAAAAATAAATCTCGTGGTGGAAAATACTTTTTTCCCAGACAAAAGAGTTGAGGACCTTTTTTAGTCATCGGGTTAAAATCTTATGAAAAATACTATTTCTAGCTTTTTTACAAATTTATCCGGGTCTGCCTTGCCTGAAAAAACCAGATTTGCTCGAAATGGGGGTGGGGCATTTGCCCTCTGGACTCCCGCCTCGTAGCCTATGAACGTACATGTAGCTGTCTAAGCTACGAGCTGCAGTTAGAATGATCACTTGGTCAGGAATGTCTTCATATTGCATGCATTCCGCTCAGACATATTCTTCACTTAATATTACAATTCAGTAATCTCTTTGCTAAAAAATTCACGTATCCTAGCTCTATCACATAAGCTGATCATTATTTTGTGACAGACGTTTTCGACTATGCATGATGGGAAGCCGTCGTTTGAACTCTGCGCGTGTTTAAGGGAGCTCGCCACGCAGTATAGGCCTACATGTACATGTGCATTCCTTGATTTAAAAAACGAATATTGTGTGCTGAACAACGACATAGCCTATGCAGCACGTGAACCTCAAAACGAGGAAGGAATAGCATTGACAGAAGCCAATAATTTATTATGACGTTATTTGGATGTGCAACATCATGTGTGTAATAAAAAAAAAAACTAATCAACTCGGGTACTGATAGGCTGCAACTGGCAATTTTTTATTAAACGAGGAAATAGCAATCGTGTCTTATCCTGTGTTTAGCCTTCAACTGTTGATAAAATTTGTGTTAATTGATTAATTTTCTAGACACACCATATTTAACATTTAGTAAACCTATAGGCCTATATAGCGTAGGCCTATAGCCCTACCTATTATACGCTGCAGACTTTACCCTTATTGGTTCTAGAACGGCTCTGACCATCTGCAATTTTTATCCACGGGTATGACATTATAAAAGCAGCATCAGAGATATATCATGTTATAATTTCTGAACTCTTAAATTTGGAGTTTACGATTGTGTCGATAATGCGTTTGAGTGCAAATACATAGCAGACCGCATTTCAAATCCATTTCCTCTTTCGTTGGTCATCTTTATCGCCGACATATGCCACATAAAATGCTTCGCGCTGCATAAACCGTGCAGTGCCGAATAACATGACAACAGTATTGAACATTAAGCTGGCTGGTTGTTTGTCCTGTACTGTAGGATGGGCTTTGAATTGTGCACCGTTGATTTCGCAATCAATACTTATATCTCTTGTTCATGGATACCATGCAGAGACAACCAAGTGATAGACAGACTTAGGGTGATATACAGACATACGCTGTCTGTGTATTATAGGAGGTGCTTTCAGTGAGTCTGCCAATACAGGCATACAGCTTATGTCAGGTTTCCTATTCGTTTATTGCAAATCCGGATTACTCTGCAGCTTCTGTCTAGGCCTATATAATTATAATATATATATATATATATGAGAACATAATATGTGTATATATACACATATTATGTTCTCATTTATCGTCTGGGATTTGCGTCTCCTGTAAATGAGTTCATCCGTCTGCAGATGCTTTATCAGCTGTCTCTGTCTGTTTGTCTGTGAGTCTGCGTGTTTGTGTGTCTGTGTGTGTGTGTGTGTGTGTGTGTTGTCTGGAGCCGCCACAATCTGTCTCCGTCTGTCTCTCTCTCTCTCTTGCTCTCTGTCTCTGTCTCTATGTCTGTCTATCTCTCTCTCTGTCCCTGTCTCTTTCTCTCTGTGTGTGTCCGTTGGTTTGTCTCTGTCGTCTATGTCTCTTTATGCCTTTGTACCTCTCACTCTATCACATTCTTTTGCTTTGCTTCTTTTGTTCTGTCTCTGCCTCTCTCTTTCTCTGTTTGCCTGTCATGGCGTCTGATTCTCGCCGGTGTCTTTAAGAAGAAGACAGCTTAGTTCTGCCACCGTCGTCGTCGTCCAAGGCGTTGTTTTATGTTTCATCTGTGAACGCTGTCTAGGTGGCGCCACGTGTCATAACCACACCAGACGGGATTACAGTCCGCAGGCGTCTCACCCTCCACCTTCTCACAAGTCGTCTGCTTTTCACGCTGCATGCTGCTTCACACGAAGCAACTAATGCTGCTGCTCCCCCGTCTGCCGTCGCTGCTGCTGTTGTGTTTTTGTCGCGCTTCTATCAACTGGGATTTGACGCTGCATCTAAAGCCTACTTGTCTAAACCAGCTTCACACAACACAGCAACGAAATCCCAACACACGATGAATGTGTGTATGCATGTCTGTATGTATGTTTCCATGTATGCATATACGCATATACGCATATACGGATGCATACATGATGTAGGCTGTGCATGGACGCATGGAATGTTTGTATGTATGCAGGTCTATGCAAGACACTCGACAAGCATGGCCGCATACATATTTTTACAGGAGGTGCAAACAAATTTGTTGACAACCAAGAAGCGGTAAAGAAAATAGATGTCAATCATCCAAAGGGGAGAACAAGTGTTCCCTCTTACCCATATTTTCGGGTGTCAATAATACGCATTATAACGCGGTGGCGTAGTGGGTATGTTCGTTGCCTTGCAGCTGGAGGGTTACGCTGTCGAATCCATGCATCTCAAGCTGCCTAGTAGGAACCTTGGGCAAGTCCTTCACTCGCAATTGCTCAGAGCTTCGGCGTGAAACTCCGACTCAGTGTCTAGGCCTACGCTGTAGTCAGGAGTTCTTCTGAGTAGCAAGCTTTAAGGGGCGATATAACAAGTGAACATTCATACATACATACATTATTTGTATAGCTTGGACCACTTACGACGTTGATGAGTTGTATCATGGCCATTCCGAACTTGACAAGAACTGTGTCGGAGAGATTCCTAACGGGGCGGATGAGTGGATTGTATCCATGGGCGAGGAACAGGTGTTCAATCAGTCTCAGCTCATCCGGGCTCCCGAGTCCTAAGCCACGACAACATAATATATTATACACATTTGGCCATCAGAAGACTGTGCACTAATCTTACGCTTAACTTACAAATAAAGAATTGTGAGTAGGCCAAATAAATGCTATTTTACTATCACAAGACTGAAAGCGTTACAATTACATTACGATCATGTAATACTAAAATATTTTCATTTAGTCAGTAGAAAAAGCGTACAATATTACAAGCAGAGAAACGGTTGTCCTTTAGACTAGCATTATCGCAAACATTAGAAAGAGTCTCATTTTAAATTAGCGCCAAATCATTTCTGGCTGGACTCTATAATGACAGTGGCTGGTTTAGGTTACATAGATTTATTTTACACATCTCTTCCTCTGTATCTGTTCTGCTCAATATATAGATATATATATATATATGTTATGTTCTTTCTGCTTAGTCATAGATATATTACTTCTGTCTCTACGTAAAATGTCTCTATATTAAGTTTATTGCATCCATATGTTAAGCTGACATATTATGAATGATGACAATATATGCCGTAAGCTTACAACTCCGCGATTGCAAAAATTGACGTGAGGAATGAATGACCGGAAGCGTGGTGTATTCTGGGTACTGACCGGAATGAAGGAGTTGTTCTGTGCAGCGGAAAGTGGATGCGACGAAGGCAAAGCGGAAGAGGAAGCCATCCGACATAATTACTCGAAGAAGAATCTAACGTGTGTGTGTGTGCGTCTGTGCGTGTGTGCGTGTGTGCGTGTGCGTGTGTGCGTGTGTGCGTGCGTGCGTTTGTGCGTGTGCGTGTGTGCGTGTGTGTGTGCGTGCGTTTGTGCGTGTGCGTGTGTGCGTGTGGCTGAGCGACTGCACGGAAACGATTCCTAAAATAATAAAGACATTTCGATCGTCTGCTCCTGCGGATGCCATGGCAACAGACAGCGCATGAACGAATTCCCGCATAAATGTCGTTAGCAACTGTTACACATGAAACGCCGTTCGGAAAACGGATCCAAATCACTCAAAGGCAGTTTCTGCTTCACGTAAGAAACATGGATCAACAGAAAAAACCCTAAGAAATGTCATCGTTACAATGGCTCAAACGTACAGAAATCATCGAAAGGTTAAAGGTGGATTTTTATCCCACCATGGTCCAGTTCTAATTAAAATTATTGAAGGCGTCGAGTAGGCTTCCAATAATTATAGGCCTAACTCATCTCCTGTAATAATAATTGTCTCGTTTCCTAGGACGACACTGGCTGTTCTTAAGGAACTCGGAACACGTTCCCGTTTCAGGAATTCAATTGATACACTGAATTTCTTTAAAAGCCCAACAGGCATGGAGTCTAACTTAATAAAGAGCGTTTTATTGTATTGACTGTGTCTATCAATCTGAAAATCGCATTCACGGTTCACACAAGTTATGAGAGGCGATTCCAGTGCGAAAGACCCAGAGAAAATAAAGTGGTCTTGAGACAACATAAACGGGCACTCAGGAAATTATAACTGTATTTATTCTAAGCCACTTGTAATACAGACCATTTTATCTCCATCTGTTTTTCTCTCCGTCTGTTTTTCTGTCTGTCTGCATGTCTCTGTCTTTCTGTCTCTCTTTAGCTTAGGCCTACGACATAGCATATAGGCCTAGACTAGGCCTATAATTGCTCTTGAAAAAGTGTGACTTCAATTTCAAATGAAAAGCCCGAAGTGTGATGGACAGAGGAGCCTGAGAAAGGGGATGGCGCGCGATTAGTAATGATGGCGTAGGAACTGAAAACAGAAGTTCAACATATTGAATAAAATAAACGAGATTTCTTTTCTATTATATTTTATTTAATGTATTATTGGACATAATTCTATAATAATGAAAAATAGAATTTGATTGACTACCAACCGGTGGCGTACTCTTATCTTCCTCCTCGTCGTCGTCGTCGTTGTCTTCGTCGTCGTTAAACCCGACCCCAGAGAAGAGCAGCAGCAGCAGCACCAGCAGCAAATCCACCTATCGGTCGACGACGACGACTTCTGCGTTCGGAGGAGCGATCGACAGAGACCGTGTCATCGTTGTTCCATCGCCATCCCACGAGTCCCACGAGTTCCATCGATAGCTGCATCCAGCAACGCCTGGGAACGTTATTCGCTGCACCTACCACCACTCTGATGCTTCCTCCTCCTACTACATGTATAGTGCGGCCGCAGGAGGCGACCGATGCCACCGATGCGAAGACCGTTTAAGCCCCACACGAAGAAGGACGTCTACATTCGATCCATCGATGCAAAGGGGGATCCGCTCGCCCGCCAGCCTCACCCTTCGACCGTCGCTGGCCGACAGATCGACCGATCGACCGACCGAGGGAGCGATCGAGTCCGACGGTGGCGGCGGTGGTGGTGGAGGCGATGGAGGCCGTGCGGTTGGTGGCGGTGGTGGTGGTGGTGGTGGTGGTGGTGGTAGTGGTGGTGGTGGTGGTGGTGGTGGTGATGGTGGTGGTGGTGGTGCTGATGGTGGTGGTGGTGCTGTTGGTGCTGGTGGTGGTGGTGGTGCTGTTGGTGGTGGTGGTGGTGGTGGTGGTGGTGGTGCTGATGGTGGTGGTGGTGCTGTTGGTGGTGGTGGTGGTGGTGGTGGTGGTGGTGGTGGTGGTGGTGGTGGTGGTGGTGGTGGTGGTGGTGGTGGTGGTGGTGGTGGTGGTGGTGGTGGTGGTGGTGGTGGTGCTGGTGGTGGTTGCCGAGTCTTCTTATCCGGTCGGCGTTGGTGCCTTGTCAGCCGCACCGACTAATGTCTTCCCTGATACGGTTCACTGCTTTTATCAGTCTAAAGCCTTCTATTCACCTCTCCCTCACTCTGTCTATATGTCTGCCTGTCTTTCTGTGTAACTGTCGCTGTCTCATTCTCTTTCTGTTGTTCTATCTGTGTATGTCTACATTTGTGTAATTATGTGCACCTCTTTCTCTTTGTCACTGTAAATCTCTCTCCAGTCTCTATTTGTCGGTCTGCCTCTGTCACTGTCTGTCTCTCTCTGTCTACCTCTGTATCTCTTTCTTTCTGTTTGAATGTCTGTCTGACTGTCTGTCTGTCTGTCTGATTGATTGTCTGTCTGTCTAACTCTCTCTTTCTCTTTCTGTCTGTCTGTCTCTCTGTCTCTCTCAAACACCCGATGTTTATTTTCTCTTCCTCCATCCGTCTCTGGTCTTGTCTATTCTTCCATCCGTACTTCCTCGATATGATATGTCCATGTCTCCATCTATTTCTCCAACCATCCATCAATCCGTGCAATCTTTCCTCTCCGTCAGTCAGCCTTTCCTGTTGTTCCTCGTAGTGTACAAACGTCTCTACCATTAGACTATCTATCGAAATGCCTCCATTCATCTATAGATATTCTATGATGATCATTCTTCGATTCATATATCAATTCATCCATCCATTCATCGATATATCCATCCTTCCCTCCTCCCTTCCTTCCTACCCTCCTCCTTCCAGTTGTTCTTAATTCCTTCCATCCATCCATCTATCCAAGTATCCATCCATCCATCCATCCATCCATTCATACATAGCCTACATCCATCCGTCCATTCATACATCTATCCATTAATTGATCCTTGTATATCAAACCGTATGTTGTAAATTCGCCCATTCATGATCATACATGTACCTGTCCGTCCACATGTACCTCCATATGTCTATCCAATGTCCATCTTTCTGCTCTTGTTTTGTTCACGTGATATCGTTAAGGCCATTGGTCAGTGTGCCCCAATTGCTCATATTTCTCCGTATCATATCTTTCTGTCTAGATGTTTCCGCCCATGCATAGGCATAGACTTGTTTTAATCAACCAGATTATGCGTTGCAATGAGGAGCCACTCAGAAACGACAACCGTTTGATGCCTGTGCATCGTTATAACGGCGCTATAAAAATGCCAACGTGAGATGACATTTTAACGGCACCCAGGTTGATGTTCACTGCATAATGAGAACATTTGGTAAGCTGCTTCCACCATCGAATAATAAAAACCTTCACATTGATCGGTCTGCTCAGACTACTCCACTATAAGAACGGGAAGGTCGTGCACGGAACTCTTCCATGTTCTAGATGCCAACATTTTCTCGACCTTCCACTGTCTGTTCATCGTGTCCTTGGCCTTTGATTCTGTGGGACGAAAATATGCAAAAAATGATTCGTTGCACCGCGTCAACTTATCGGTTGCGCTGGGTGAAGTTTATTATGATGACCTGAGGGGGTGTGGTCATGGTGAGGTTATGGCAAGGTCATGGTGAGGTCAGTCGTGACCAATATCAGTTTATGATTCATTTAATCAGAATGAAATTATTCTCTTGTGAAGCTTGACGGATTGATCGTAAAACTGAGCAATAAAGAACATGATGGGCAAGCAGACACAGAACATTCAGACCGATGTGTGGACAGAAAGACGGACGGACGGACGGACACAGACAGATAGACATACCTTTATATAACTGAAACTGCTAAGTTCCAGAACTAAGCGCGTGCAGAATAATAGGGGATAACAGGGGATACACTGAGTTCATCCATTTCACCAATGCACTCGCAGGTCATTATGTCACCCATTTCACCAGGTCCTGGGGACCAAGCACCTCCTCACAGCAATTCCTTGTAATAATTATTGGGTCTATTTTTATTTTAAAAAGCATAAGTCACAAACTTTGTATAGGGCCGATGTGTAGCTACCCAGTCCGGACCCAGTCCGGTTGGCCTGGCGCTTTGTCTTTCTTTAGCCTACTGATAACTTTCCTCTTCTAGTGCTATATAATCTGCCTAGTTCTTTATGGATGCTCGGTTTAAATGGTCTCTTCAGAACTTAGTAAGGAGGGCATCATCCAATTGCAATTGAATTGTATTGTAGATCTGTAGTTGCATTGTTGATTGCATTAATTTTTGTTCTATTCTATTGTATTGTATTGTATTGTATCAAAAACATTCTAGTGTTCCCTTGTATCATCGTTCATCCTGATATCAGACTTGTCGACCTTTGGGGTCACTTCGTCTCCCCCCTCCCACCCCAAACCCCATGTGCCTCTTTGTCCTTTGACCATATCATACATCAGCGCAGACATTCCAATATTTCTTCTTCACAGTAAAAAGCCCCTTAGTGGTCATTGAACCTGAAACGAAGAAGCACCCATGTCATCGATTTCCCTTCCCCCACCCCTACCATCCCCAATCGCTTCCGCCCTCACACGGTTTGCCACTCAGAAGATGGATACCGCGCCTCATCAGTGGAAAAAGCTTCTAAAAATAGATGAGAAGATGACGATGGACGGACCATCATTCATTTCGACCGGATATGATATATTGCCTGACCCCCTCAGAGTACAATCGTATCCATTTCCCGTCATTTTCCAGGCCGACCTATGGATAGGTCCAGGGCTCCAGGCTACATTCCGACAAAGCACATCTCAAGCGAAGATAATTGCACTTCGGTTACATACATTGCAGTGGCGTAGCAATAGGGCGTGCAACCTGTGCAGTGCACGAGGGCCCCCGGCTGTCAAGGGCCCCCCCCCGGGTCAGAGTCAATTTTTTGCTTTAAGGATATTCAGAATGTATTAAAACTTAAATTTACAGCGTATACACCCAGTAAGTTTTGGGTTTCAGTCCGAATGTCCAAAGAACTGCTTTGCGCTGTGCCATGATTAAGCTACTTTATTAGAAATATCTTTACTCTTTGCGGTTTTTGGCCGGAAGTAGTTTTGCTAACGTATAGGCTAAACATAATTGTATCATAGTCTACACGTCTACTCATGCAGTCGCGTTTAAAAGTTATTTTGTTTGCACAAGAGAAGGCGCGCAAACGAGCATTTAAGCAGTTTGGATTAGCCGTACACTTCATTGAGTCATTTCACACTTGCCAAATTCGTTACATTTCCCCGTTCTTTTAAACAACAAACCCAGCAGCTTGAAGAGTTTAAGTAGGGCCTATGGGTGATTGATGATTAATACTTCAGGGCATGAAGCAATTTTTGCGATTAGGCTACTTCTGTAGGATATTCTAGTTAAATTTTTCTCTGCTGATAGCCTATGGAGAAGAATATGTTTCACTAGATAAATTGGTTAAAATAAAATAAAAAATTGGCTATAGTTTATTTTCATTTCACTTTGTTGTGAAATATGCAAATTTTGTTAAAGGAACCAGGCGTTTTGAACAGCTTTGTTGTTTGAAATCTAATGGGGTTTCAAGCATTTAAGGGGCCCACCACCTCAGCTCTGCACAGGGGCCCTCCAAGACCTTGCTACGCCACTGATACATTGTATGCGCCACACGATTTGACGGGAAAGGAAAGCTGACCTTAAGAAACCGAACGGCCTATAACAGTTACTGTAGGGTTGTTGTGTATGAATTATTATTGTAGTTAGTCTATTTCAGGCCTGTGAGTCTGTATAACGAGAAGGTTAGTTCTAGAATAGTAACTGGTTCGAGTCTTGTCCGAGGAAATTATAACAGTTACTGTGTGGGGAACGTGAATAGCCTAAGTCCATTGCGTAAATTGCGCTCAGTTTCACATCGATGTAATGTCGTATGGTCGTGTGCACTCTGCACTATGGAAGGGGGAGGGGCAATTACAAACCTACAAGTGCATTGTATTGTTTCGTATTGAAATGCATTTTGTTCTATATACATGTAGGCCTATTATGAACATAATAATGAGCATAGTCATTAACTATTATGTCTGCCTATAGGCCCTCAAGGCCATAGCCAGGATTTGATTTCGGGGGGTGTTTCTTCGGGGGGGGGGGGGGTTGCGACGACTTTTTTAGTCGTCAAAATTTGAAGACGGCCTTTTTAAAAACAATTTTTCATCTAATTTCATGTTTTTTCCATTATGTGTAGTGAAGGCAAAATCTTTTATTTTTTAACATTTTTCATTACGGGGGGGTGTTTTTAAGGTTTTATTTCATGGTTTTTACATCATGTGCTAGTAAATGCATTATTTAATTTTTTACATTTCCCATTTCGGGGGGTGTTCAAACACCCAAAACACCCCCTAGCTACGGCCTTGTAAGCCCTATAGCCTACATGTAGGCCTGAGTCAGCTATTTGTAGGTCTGCATATACTTATAGACCCAAGTATGCGTGATTCAAGTCAATTGATTTCTGTCTTTTTTCGAGAGGCATGCCACATAATTATTTCAAGTATGTTTGCGGCCATTCAGTTCGTATTGTCTCGTCTTGACTATAATAGGCTGCATATGGGATCAATAACAATAATATTACGACATTTGCACTTGTCATTTGCAAATAAAGACTGTTTACTTACTTACTTTTTAAGCTCCGTATCTGTTTCTGTGTGTCTGTGTCTGTATGTGTGTGTGTCTGTGTGTGCGTGTGTGTATATGTCTGCCTGTCTGTCGGTCTGTCTGTCTGTCTGTCTGTCTAGATGCCTTTTTTGCATTCGCACAAGTATGCAAGAGATGAAGATACACAGAGAGGGACAGACAGACAGACAGACAGAAAGAAAGAAAGAAAAACTGACAGAAAGACAGACAGACAGACAGGCAGACAGACAGACAGACAGACAAGCAGACATACAGACAAGCAGACATACAGACAGTGAAGAAGGCAGATGATTCCATGTTTATGAGCTGAGTTTTCTTTTCGTGTCGAAAGAAATCATGACATTTGGTTTCGTCGACTGTTTGCTTTCTATGTCATCGTCTAACGCGGTTATGGAAATGACTATTTGCTCGCACGAAACAAAGACGACGAAAATATTCCACCAGAGGCGACATCTAGCGCTCAACATCAACGTCTTAACTGGTTGTCATGAAGAGAAATGCATGCGATTCATCGATTATGTAAAATCCTGTCGCAGTCCTTCGCTTAGTAGGCCTATTATTGTCTGCGTTTTTTAAAAGATTTATGCGAACTTTTGTCACCCGTGAAAAAATAGATGCGTGATCCCTATAGAGAGCCTCAGAGATAGGAGCCTAAGTTTAATTTTACATTAATATGACTGTTATCCCCGTAGTCTGCACTCTTGGCTACATTGCAAAATTATTTTAATGTCTTCAATGCCGTAGCCTACTTGATGTTGGCATGGGCGGAGTTTATCAGAAGCTAGGGGGCTAAGCCCCCCCCCCCCCTCAAGAAGGCCCAGATTCAACTTTTTTACCATGAAAACGGTATCTTTTTGGGGTTAGCCTTCCCTAAGAAGGCCCAGACTCGGGGTTAGCCCCTCCAAGAACGGAAACCAAACTCCGCCCATGGATGTTGGTAAGTAAGCAGTCTACAATGACCACGATGACTGTCATTGATCCATTTAAGGGAAAATTTTTGTCAATCCAACTTTATTCTGCTTAGGCAAGAATTTTTCACCAATCCGACTTCTATTTAGTCTATTGGTGACCCATAGCCTACAGGATGAAAATTGTCGTGTGTGTGTGTGTGTGTGTGTGTGTGTGTGCGTGTGTATGTGTGTGTGTGGAGGGGGATGGTGACGAGGTTCAACCCTCTAGTCTTTCTTAGGATCCATATAGTACCGGTAGGCCTAGTCTTATTTTCACACCCTAACTTCAGTGGATCATATAATTAGAGTCTGATCCGGAACCCCATTTTTTATAGCCTAATTCTCATCCTGGTCTTATATTTTCAGTTAACATTTATCGTATCGTATCGATCGATCGCTTGACCTATATCAGAATTTACAAAGCGCTTCTTGCAGTAGGCTATCTTACTAGATTAGAGGCGCTCTCAGCGTCACCAGAGCTTTCAGTTATAGAAGACTGTGGGCGCGACAGCCCTGAGGAAATAGCAAAGACTTACGTAGGCTACAGCAGCGATGGGCTGAAGATAACACTCCAGTAAGATCTTACTATGGATGTGGGAGGAAGCTCTTGGCTTGTTGGATGTGGTGGTGAGAAATTTAGGAGAATACTTATAGATGAAGAGTAAGAATGGGTTTCAGGCAATTTCCAAGAAACGCACATGCAGGCAGTCAGCCTGAGAGCCTCACAGGGCTGCGGTGAACGATTCACAGAATTGGCATGGCGGAAGGTTAGGTAAAAGCCGGATAGTAGGGTTTGCTATAATAGTTTATGTGTTTGAAAGAAGCTTGGAACCAATTAATCAATCTGCTGTTTGGCGGCTCCCCCGACGAGTAAGCCTAAGCCAGGGTGAAAAGCCTTAGCCCTTGCAAATTTTTTTGCCCTTCCGAGAATTTATTTGTGACATAAGTCGACCCTTGTACTGCCCTGGCAATGTCCTAAGCAAGGAAATGTCTGGCGCCGCTTGCATTCCGAACAAGCAGCAAAGGTCAATGATGGTAAACAAACTTTTTAGTCAGTCATCACAGCAAGAGACATAATGTGGGTTTCCTACGAAAAATAAGTATATTGCTAAACTGCCAAATAGTATTATAGGCCAAAGTAAAACGTCAATGTCTTTACGAAGCTATGGTTAAAACCTAGAACAATTGAACTGTCTAAACCTGTCTTGACATCGCTAGGTAAACTGCACAATAATTATCAGAACGGATTGTGCTTCAGGTTGATATAGCTTAGAAGAGTGACTTAAAAAACTGACCATGCTGAAGTTTCAAAGTTGGCAGCTTAACATTATTTTAATTAAATTGATAGACGTACAGCAGATGGAAAGGGCAATATCAATATCATCAATATGTTAACTTATAGAGGCAAGATGGTTTGATGAAGTAGTTTTTATTAAACAATTTTTATTAGCACACAATTTCTATAAAAAATTTGAACAAGAACTGATCATATTTCTCAAAGACTGAGTTAAATCATATGAATTTAGCTCTGAATGTTTCTTGCAAGCAATGTTCATTTCAACCTTGCCACATAGGCCTACATCTTTTGATTTCATTTGCCAATTCGTACTATTTAGTCCATAAATAAAAATGTATCAAATCGGAATAATGATTATCTAAAACTACTCGAGAAAGCTGCATAATGTTCTTCGTATTCTTTCTCAGATAAGCAATTAAAATGAATTAAGTAATCAGCTGCAGCAGACTGAATTCCGCGTTCGTTTCAATGTGACTGTGACTCCACCTACAGAGAAAAAAACAAGGACCAGATATAAAGTTGTGCAAAATTATGACGCATAATAATAGCAACATCTATTTCAATACTGGTAAGTTTGCAAAAAGTTTAGCTTTATGAAGAGCAAAATGTGATGTCAGAATCATAGATACTACATTAAATCCAATGTAGAAACAAATTTATATAGCACGATCAATCCATTATCACAATCGGTCATCAATTCATCATTGCTAGATGTAGAACAGGGAAGAAACACCGCATAATAAGTTGGATATGCTTCAACAAGGAAGCAGACATCTTTAAGACAGCCTTCTCAAAATGCACAAGAGAAAAATAGTGATTCTTTTAATGTAACTCAAGCAGGGAAGGGACACCAGTGTAATGCAAATGCCTAGAAAATATAATACAGCCTTGTTCCTACTAGGCCACAATCTGAAGATTCAGTGAGCAATACAGACTGTCAGCTGTGTCGTTGATGCAGGTTTTCAAGGTACAGGATGTACAAAATTACAGCTTGTCACAACACATTGTCCACCTCTTTCCCTATTCTGGTTATGACAGCCCAAAGCATGGGTAAAAGAGGAGGCGATGCTAGCGACTCTGGTAACTAGGGTGAAAATTGCTTATGGGCTTGGGGTTCAACCCCCTCTTCCAGTCTTTCTTATGGCCCTGTAGCAGAGTCTACTTTTCACACCACAACTCCACTCCCCAATTTATTTTTTGACACCCATACAATATCGTTAAACACTGGAAGACAACCACCTTTCTGCCTGTGGGTCACTCCTCTCTCCCTAATTGATTACGGATATTATCAATGGATAATTCTTAACACAGCAGAAATTGAAGAAACTGTGATGCACTTCGGTTTGCATAGGCCAAACACAACCTGTATGTCAACTAATGGTATCAGATAATTATTTATTAAAGTTGTATTTTCAATACCATAGATACTAACAAAAACAGTTAAAATTTAGACTCACACTAGTCACCACAGCATCCTTTCTTGCATCCTGAGGCGCACGAACCAGCTGCGCACTTGCATGCAGCCCCGCAACTGCAGCCTGCATCTGAAATGTACATCGGGAAAACTCTGTATCAGATAAATTGTGAGAAATATTATTATAATTAATGTCTAAATATTTTCAGTAATATTCAGCCACAGCTGAAAGCTCTTAAACTAAAGGACTCCCAAACTGTTCTCAATTTCACAAACTGTTGAAGACTTGATCTCGGCCGGGAGCACCTCTGAGTAGATACCTTGAAGGGGCGCTATATAAATTCTGAGTGATTGTTTGATTTATAATATTGCTTTTCTTGAGGAAGTTTTACAATCCCTTTTTTCTCTTCCCATCCTCCATGGTAAATTACTCCCACCTGGAGGACAATGGCCTTTTTTACTAGTTTTCACTGCACATAAGTGCTTCTACTCAGTGTTGTTGAAAGTATCGGGCAAATGTACTTAAGTAAAAGTAAAAGTAAAGTGGATTTTAATTACTTAAGTAAAAGTAAAAGTATTCATCACAAATTTTACTTAAGTAAAAGTAAAAAGTATCCTCTTCCAATAATACTTTTAAAGGAAAAAGTAAAAGTACCGAGCCTTTCTATAACTCAATTGATTATTAACCTTCAAAAATACTAAATTCTCGAAATGGTTATCATTGAGTCTAGTACGCACGCTTCTGATTCATTTTAGCACAATGCACAGCTGAAGAGTCGTTCTGCTGCAGAAATGGCAGTGCATCCAGCGTGCACCAGTGCACCACCCTTCGAAGATCTATTTTTAGGCATGCAAATTTGAATCAGCTGTCTTAGCTTGGCGAAATGAAATGTGAAGTAACGCTTTGAAGTAACGAACATTGTAACGAGTGTCGCATAAATTGTAACGAAGTAAAAGTACTGAAATATGGGTAAAATTTTACTTCGTTGAAAGTAAAAGTATTTTAATTTTTCGATACTTCGTTACATGTGAAAGTACTCAAACTTTTACTTAAGTACAGTAACGCGTTACTTTTACTTCGTTACTGCACAACACTGCTTCTACTACTGCACAAATCCATTTAGAACTGCACATTGTGTGTACAACTGCATGCTAAAAAAGCTCTGACATAAATACTGCTAACCACACTGCTCATCTATGGCTGCATGGCTTTTAATTTTCGGTACCTTCATAGTGGAGTTAAAACAAGGCCCAGAATTTATAAGGAACCTGTTATTCAACAAACTTGCAACGATTTACTCTTGTTCTTTGGACTTCAGTGGCTACTGGAGACCAGAATGTATTCAGAAGCTGGCGCTTTTATGGTAATTGTACTAAATAGTTGCACTGTAAAAAGTCAGTAAATTTTAGACAGATTAATTAATACCCCTAACCCATCAATATCATCACTGAAGTATCATTTTTTCATTAGATAAAAGAATTGTTCAAATAATTAAATTAGTGTAATATTTTGCTACTAATTACATACAAATTGCAAATAGCAAACTCACTTCCACATTGTGCATCAGCACAGCAAAGCTTCTTGCAGTTTGGCGCGCAGTCATCTTTCAGACACCTGCATTTGGAGCACGCACATGCTGATCCCTCTCCTATGATGATAAAAGAATTATTGAGCAGGTGAAGGTGATAATACTTTAGAAGCTACTCATTGCAACAGGTATTATACATACAGGTTTTTCTACACTGCATTCCATTACATAAACATTAAACATGTAAGGTAATGTAATGTAATTGGTAACTTGCAGCAACAGTCACATACATTCAGTGCCATTAACAGTGTGAGTGCAATGAGAGGAGAGACATTGATGTAGGAAAAAGATTAAGAAAAAAGCGAGAGGTACCAAGATTGAGCCCCGTATAGCGGACATGCTTTCTAGGCTGCTAATAGCGCAGTGTGAATTCAGGCTACTTGCTCTGTTAGTAGTAAAGATTAATGTTAATTAAGATTTTGTAGAACTTGTAATTTATGTTAATTTAGATTGCCGCATAACTTGTACATGTACAGTGCAGTGCGTTTGCAGGTTTTCAGTAAAGGAAAAAATTATTATTAAATAAGAAACTTGACTTACTTGGGCATGTCTTATTTCCACAGCACTCTAAAGCATAAAAATATGGCAACATTTTGTTAGTAACTGCAGACTATGCATAAAACATTCAAAACAATTTAAAGCCAGCAATGAGTCACAATTTAGTACTTAGTCCTAACCCTACAGGTCTGCAAATTGGGTATCTTTTCCACACATCTAAGTAAGTAAGTAAAGTAAGTAGAGCCTTCATTACTCCATTTTCAAATGCCCACAATGTGCATCAAAAATAATGCAATAAAACACATAATATAACGCTTAATCTAAGTCAAATTTTGCAAATTAATTTGTTATGTTTTCTGTTGCAAACATTTTTTTTACCCGGTTAGACTACAACCCCATAGCAGAACACTCCTGCTTTCCCCCAGCTTAATTGGGGCAGGCTCCGACTTACTTTGAGATACTGAGGCAGAGCATAGGCTTAGCAACACCGAGAGCAGGGTGAGAATAATTATTGCTGGGGGTCCAACCCCCAATGTCCCCCATTCTTTCTGTTATTACAAACCTGAATGACAAACCACAATCAATGACAACACAGAAGAAGAATAAACACAAAATAAGAGTTAGCCAGAAGTTAACGTCCATAAAGTAAGCTTACGGAATATAGTTATAGTGTTATATTTATCAAATTATCAGAGAGTTTCAAATAGTAGGCCTAGGCCTAAGCTTATAAATGCATCTATCTGCAATGCAGATATCGCAAATACATGATCCTATAATTATGATTAAGAAGTTTATAGTAGTATCCTCGCACTAGCATCGTCTACTTACGAGTGTTGAATGCATCAGCCATGATGGTCTTAAGTAGATAGCAGACGTCTCTCGTAGATCTTCAAGTTGAACAGCAGCTTGCGATTTCTTCACATCAATGATATAAAGAAGCGAAGTAGGTCATTTAAATAGAAGCCAAGCATCGTTTCTATTGGTCAGATTATTCCCGTCACACTTAATTTCTATTGGTTGCCCTCATTACACCTCAAAACAGAACGATCTGATTGGCCTGCACGCGTTTTGCACAACTTCGTGTGTAGAGCGAAATGTGACGCGACCGTGTGCAAAAAGTAAGCACTCTTAAGGATATATGTATTGATAAACTCTAGATTTTAACGCCACGCAACCGTTGGCTATTTCCGGAGGGTCCAGATAAATTGCACGCATTGCTACAAGCTGCTGCCTGCGTGAAAAATTACTAGTGTGTGATCTTGTGAATATGAATCGGTATTGAAGCGATATAAATATTTGAAGATAGATTGGTCGACAAAAAATTATTAATTTATGGGAAACCGAAGAAAATTCTGAAACCCCAACATCTTTGCGATCTATTTTTAAAGCATTTATCGATTTAAATCTATTTTTAGAGCATCGAGTGACTTGGATCTAGGTATAACAACTCGTAATAATGTATGTTTATGGGATGGAATCGTTAAAATCGAGAATTGAAAAGGTGGCCAGATTTAAGACGCGGCCAGAATTAGGCACTTTTGCCCAGGTTAAATTTTGTCCATTTCCTCCCTATTCTTCTTCATGTAATAAGTTGCAGTCTGTCAGCTTAATCCTCTTGAATAAACCATAATTTATAAATATAGTTTCTATTAATATAATAGTTACAAACTATAATTATATATATATATATATATAATAGGCCTAAACCATTATACGTTGTCTCAGCACCCCATTAATAAAACTATACACGTGCCACAGGTTTCTGCTGTGGTCACAACGTAGAGCTACGTTGCAGGAACTTCCGGAGAGGGAAGTACGTCTTACTAACACCGCAGGCGACTGAAAATTCTAGCAATGATCAGAATTATCCATTCTAAAAATGAAAGCACTTAACCAGAAAATTCCGAGGGCTATCGTTGGCCTAAAATGCCACCAATTATAGACCTACATAATTACATAGATTGCAGTTCTTTTGTTATCAGTAACTTGCGGGCTTGCTTGATGTCACGTGAAGTTACTGAACAGCTAGGCCTAGATCTTTGCGCTTCACGTTTCAGGCCTAGCCTATATGGGATGGCATGTGACCGTTCTGAGCGTCCGTTAATCGGATTAAAAAAACACTTATAATTATATAAGTAACCTAGTAGGCCTACTAGGCCTATATAGGCCTACTGGCGTCATGAACTATGAAGATTGAATGACTGTCTAGATAAACAATATCGTCACCCTGGACTTTTATCAAATATAGCGCTGCTGCCTATTATAGCGACATCACAATATCATAATGTTCTAATTCATTAGTCACGGTTAGTATAGTGGATTGGAGGCTTGGAGCGTTGCAAGTTTAGTTGGACATGGATAGCCTAGTTGGCTTGGGTTTGATCACTGTATAATGTGTATATTGCAAGAAACCACAATTGTCAGCGTTTAAATAACAGGACATGTCCAAGAGATTGACAGAAAAAATTCTGGAGCAGCCTCAGGTTTCGCAAAATACGAACTAATCCAAACTCTGACATTAACCAAGTTAACCGACCTTCACGGCGCTTAGCTAAACCTAAACGACATTCGCCATGCATCCATCATCCATTCTGTGCTACACCTAGCCTACTATCGCGGAAACAATTAAAAAGAATGTAGGTCACTACGCTCTATCCTATCCCAATCTGTGGCGGCCATGTTGTTTACTTCTTGCATCGCGACCACCGAGCTAATAATTCGTACACCTTTGTTAACCTGGTTCTGCAATTTAAACCGCTTTGATTGCAATCTGTTGGCAGTTTTGGCACGCTTGATCCTCGGTGTCTCTGCGGAGTTTCTGTCGTAGGGGTGCAGTACACAGTTCTGTGGTTGGCCGAGCACTAACATTGTGGCAGTGTTCGAATCACATGTGTTTCTTTTCTCATAAACTTTTAACGTTTTTGGCGCACTGCAAATGTTTTATAGATCTATGTGATTTAAACAACCCATATTAATTAAAAATAACGTTATTACGAACTGTTGGGAAATATTAGGTTAACTAATCTCTGTTGCCATAATTATTTCAGCTGCCGCAAACAGCAACGACCATGAATACTGATGCTAAGGAAGCTGAGAAGATACTAACAGATGCCACAGGTAAGCTTAAGAATGCAAAATGCATCATTTGCAACATTCGCTTTTCTGAAGAAGCCATTTTAAAAGTCAAGTGAGAAATTCATGTTTTGTTGGTTTTGTGTCTGTTCTTTTGTTTCTGTTGCACTATGATAATCGGATAATTACTATAATAATCACTGTGAATAAAGAGGATTTATCCTGTTTGAAGACCAGTTTATGTGGCCACTAATTTAATATAGCCTATGCTTTGTTGGTCTGATAAACAGCCAACAGGTTAAGGATTGCTTTGTGAGGTGACTAAACACTGTTTAAGGACCCTGAGGAAGCCCTGTCAGTTGCAATTGTTTAATCTTATAGGCTGATGCTTGTGAATTGATACTGATGCCATGTGAGATTGAAAGCAGAATAACTATAAATGTTAGTGTGTATATGAAATTGAATGCAATGCATTTGTGATATTCTCAATAAGTTCCATGTCAATTGATTTATTTCTTATCAGCTTGCACTGAAATGATCATGGACACCACGCCCAGTATTTTGGATGATGTGGATGTGTCAGCACCTGGGCTGGTCGACATCAATCTCAACGACCCTGCAAAGGCAATTCAGGGACCAGCAAGAGAACCTAATCAGCAGAAGACGATCTGGACAGGTTTCTGATTCTGCCGTCATTTGTTTTATTTTGATTCGATCACAGTGTATTTCTAGACATCAGGACATGCAGTAATTGCAGTATGAACTCCTTAACCCACTCACGAGATAAACACATTCATGAGCTTAACCTGTGGAAGAGGGGAAGGCCATTTCAAGTGAAGGATCCTATCAAAGCAATTACACAGTTTTAAGCCAAGAGACACTGAATAATTATCGGACATGTTATGTACTTAAAGCTATCATCACGCTGTATCACCTACTATGCCAGATGAACAGTTGAATGGACTGGAAAAGTAGGTTATTTCCACATTACGTAGTAATGGGAAGTCCGTTTTAAAGTGGTCTGTCAAATGTGCTTGTCCGTATGACGTTACATTTACAGTTCTGTAAAGTCATTATTGTGCATAAATGAAAACCTTTAAGGTGCACATACATCTTGCAGCTGATGATATCACAACAGAAATGCATTGATTCTGTAGGACTGTTGGAATTTACTGAGAAGCAGAAACCTGGTGATGTTGAAACGCGAACTGTGAGGTCCATACCAACACAGCTGACTGCATGTGTTGATGGTCCCAGTATGTAAGTGCAGTGTTATACTTAGTAATTATAATATTCATTCCTGGAAATTTGTACCATTGTGCAGTTTGTGAAGTGACAATTTTTACAGGTTTTAAGCCAGCAATAATGTTATTCAGATGTATGAGAAAATATTTTAAATGCTTACTAACCAAACTTGAATTATAAATTTTTCCATCCATGAGCTTGCTTTCAAACAATGCAGAGAATGAAGATGTCATGTGGTCTGAGTATGAGACTCCCAAAATATTTAGTCTTGCAGTGTAGTACAGGATTACATGGTGCTTTTATTTATTGTTATTATTATTATTACTATTAGTATTGTTGTTATTATTGACATCGTTATTATTGTTGTTATTATTATTATTACTATTATTATTATTGTAAACAAAAATTTATTCTCTTCAACAAAAATTCCAAGCAGAGCTTATTATTATTATTGTTATTACAGCAATTTGCTATAGTAACCCATCAAGGTTAACTACTCAGGAGTGCTCCCAGTTCAACCATAGTGGAATAGGACAGTCACGGACAGTGAGAAATGAGACACAGAGACCAATAGGTTTTTGACGAAAAGTGGTAGGAAAGCCGTTCCCGGTCCCAGGGCCAGCCATGGAGTAAGTTGATTTAGTTACATGAGTTAACGATTGACTAAGTCATTTACTTTGCACTTTTGTTTTCATTTAGTAATACGAGTCTATGGCGAGAGAAACTGTCGATCTGCTTTATTCCAAACGCTGTTAAGACTCCTCTTCGAACTCTGATTAAGGATAAACGAACAGTAACGTTCCATTTTAATCCCGCTGATCCAGATGCCACGACATCTCTCTGCCATCATCTCTCTGGCCATGTAAGTAATAGCTACTTTATTGCCATTGTTTTATCTGAAAGTTTAACTATAGAAGATGCAATTAATTGGATTCGATCCAGTTTGCGATGTCTCTATTGCAGTTCCTTGTGACAGACTGTAGGTGCTGGACGTTGGTGAAATCGGGACAATATTTAGGAAAAACAAATCTGAGATATCCACATAGATGACCATGCAGACCATGCTTTTTCATAATTTCCATACTTTGGTTTTATTGCTGCCAACCAATGGTACAAGAACAAGTAATGACAATATTGTTTTGGTTTTTCCACAAAATGAATGGTCCAGAAGGGGTCGAAGATCCCGGTACTTAGGGACACCCTAATATCAAATATAAATATATTTGCAATGGCAGTCAGACAACAGATGAAAGTTGACTAATGATATCAGCAGATTTAGCTGATTGGCTGCTTGGATGTTGTCAACAAGCGCCGGTGTAACCCTTAGTACTTCCCTTCCGTGTAACTGAGTTGCGGTTTTGTCAACCTGTGTTCTTTTTCACATTAAATGAATATATATATATATATATATATATATACATGTATATATAGGATATTAGGAATTTAATGGAGGAAAAGACTTAAATTTTGTGGGTATAGGTTTTGGTTAGGTAATGCAGATTGAGAAGAGTTTAGAACTGTTTACTGATTAGTTGCTTACAGGTTTTTTGAATCTCGTGTAGGTTGGGTTCATCAGTGTTCAGCAACTTCCAGCCAATCGTCGTGAAGTCAGGTTTATGGTGATTAAGTACAGCTCCCGCAAACGACAATTCTTTGGATTGATACCAAAAGACGAGACACGCTTCTTAACAGAACTTCGTAGCATCGTTAGTAAGTGAAAGAAATCAACCAATAGGATTTGTTTAAGTTTGGCTAATTAAGCTGGAATAGACGCAACCTGAACGAATGGTATGGTTAATATTTCTTATCATGTACAATAACTAGTTTAAAATCTGATCATATTACTTAGCTTGGTTTCCCCGAGTCTGTAATTGTAATGCAAAGATTTCTATAGTATTGTCAGTGGTTCTTTAGGGATGCTTTAAACAGACGTAAGATTTGCAGCAGCTTTAAATTTATTTCTTTTCTCAGCTCGCAATCAGATGATTCAGCCACAGTCACAGGCGCCATTGACAATGAACTCACAACATCAGCAGCAGCAGCAGCAGCATCTACCTCAGACAATGCCTGGATTTCCTACACAGACAAGGTGCGAAGTTCCACCTGAGCAACGTACGGGTCATCAGTCTGTTAAGGATGCCATGCCTAATATATCGGATAACTTGACCGTGTCAGTGTCAGGACCTCGGTTGATTGGCGTGGATCTCAGCAATCCGGCCAAGACACTTCAGGCAGCTGCTGTGCGACAACGACAGAGAATAATCTATACAGGTTTCTGCCGCTCTCATTGTCGTTTGTATTCTCATTTATTTAGCACCAGTTTTTTGGCTTCTATTGTTGTGATCTGTGTATTCATCAGCACATGCAATGTAGACTCTTTAAGGCTCCTCCAGAGCACACTGTTCTGTTTAGCGTGAAGTGGTGTTATGTCCTTTAGGGTATTAACATGGCATGCTGCATCAAACAATCTATGTGTCGTGTGGGTGGACGAACATTGATTTAGCTAACACTAGGTTTTTTCTGCATTGGTCTTTTTTACATTAAGTCTCATTTCATGCACTATGACTTGCTCTCAATGACCTAATGTTGGAAGGTCTGTATTGTATTTATTTATGGTATTTGAGAACCTTAATGTGTGCACAGCATACATCTTAAAGCTTGTGAGACCAGAACAGAAATGCATTGGTTCTGTAGGAGGATTGGAATTTACTGAGCGGAAGAAACCGGGTGACACTTCTCCACAGACTACTATATGGTGCACACCAATCCAGCTGAGTGCCAGTGTTGATGTTGATATGTAAGTGCAGTGTTGTACCTGGTACTGTAGTATTTACTTTCATATTTTGTTCTTAGCTGGAAATTTGCACTATGCAACAACCATTCTATGTATTTTATTCTGCTAATAATCAGGTTATGCAGATATTTTCGTTTGAAAAAATATAAATGCTTTGCAATTTATGTGAATTATACATTTTAGCCTAAATTAGGATCTTCTTATCCACTTGGATGTGTACTGCACAGTTAAATTTATACCTAACTGTAGTTGGATATCCTGTGAAGAGCAGTTGCCTTTCAAACTTTGTATTCCTCTGCTGAATTAATGCTTTATGGCATGGCTTAAGACCAAAATGGAGCTACTTAACTTTCTCAGTTACATTACATTGAGCTTTAATTTTTTTTAGTTCTATGAGTAAATAAGGGGCTAAATCAGTTGCATTTGCTCTGTTGTTTTGATTTAGTAAAACAAGTAAATTCAGAGAAGACGTGGTGGCAAACTTTATTCCCAAAGTTGTTATGGTGCCTCTTCTGGCTCTGATTAAGGACAGCCAGGCTGTGACGTGTCTTTTTTCTCCCGACGATCCTGACTCAGTGGCATGCCTTCAACGTCATCTTTCGGGCTATGTAAGTAATGGCTGCATTAAGTACACGAACATCTCATTGTGCTAGGTACATATTTCAGACCTGTGTCAAGAATTTCCATTTTGTAAACTCATTATAGAAAGAGTTTATTTTCTAGGGCTCGATCTACCAGTATTTCTGTGAATGGTTAATGGTCATGTTGCGTAATAGTTTGTGCGTATAGTAAAGCATGTTATATAAAATGAGTTGATTATATTACGTGAATGTTGTATAGTTTCCCACTTCTTCAGACATAATTATTATCTCTGGGACTTTGGATAATATAAAATTTGTGTAGGTATGGGCAAGCATTATAGACATTTAGAAATCTGATTTAATTTAATTTTTATTTTGGTGTAACATGAAGTTTGATTAGGCAAGGAAAATATCTTTGAACAGAAATGTCTCTAATTTCATTATTTCTTATCACATGTACACTTATGCGACAAGTTTTACCTTTCTCATTAATCGTGCATCATTTGCTTCTTTGTGGATATGTAATATGGCCGAGCAGTGCAGATTTGCAGTTTACTAACTAATTACTTGCTGACGATTTTTACTTTTCCACAGTTTGGGTGCCTCATTATGCAGTACACGAAGAACAAACCTCGTGAATCGAAAGTTATGGTAATGACTTACAGCACCCGCAAGAGACAGTTCTTTGGATTTCTGCCCAATGATCAGATGCAATTCCTGTCTGGACTTCGTGTCATCGTTAGAAAGCACAAGACTCTTGACGAAAGCGTATGTTTTATGTTTATTCACACCTCCTCGAGTACTTAACCTGTTCTAAAGTTGGTTACAGTTTTATTTTAGATTGGTTTCTTCATGCCTATAATTGTAATTACGACAGTTTATGTATCATCATCAATAGGATGGTGCTTCAGATATGCTTTGCAGTTTGCACGCACTATCTGCTAAACTCAGTTCTATCTATCTATCTATCTATGTGATTTATATAGCGCCTCTTCAAGGGTTCTACTCAGAGGCGCTCCCGACCCAGGCCCGGTCGAAGAGAAAGGTCTTGAGCGAACTATAGAAAGTGCCAGACATGTTCCGAGGTTGGGAACGCAGGTTAGAGGGAAGGTCGTTCCAGACGGAAGGTCCAGTGACCGAAAATGCCCTGTGCTGCCTTGTGGATGTGCGGGCATGAGGAACCATGAAGTCACCTCTAGAGGCCGAGCGCAAAGATCGGCGACCCGCAGCAGTCGAGGTCAAGGTAAAGAACTCACGAAGATAGGAGGGTGCTGTGCCCAAGATGCAGCGCCAAGCAAAAGAAACCACCCTGAAGTGGATTCGCGACTGAACCGGGAGCCAATGCAAGACATCACGAATGTAATGCGAGATGTGGCCAAATTTGGGAACGCCACCGACCAAACGTGCAGCCGCCCGCAGGACCCCCTCAAGACCACGCAAGCGAACCTGGGGAAGACCGAAGTAAAGAGAGGAACAGTAATCCAACCGGTTTGCAATGAAGACATGGACCAAGGTGGAAGCAGAAGCAATTGACAGAGAGCGAGACACGACTTGCAGCTGGCGCAAATGATAGTAGCAGGAGCGAGTCAGGGCCTTAAGATGGTCAACGAAAGACAGTTCCGAGTCCAGAATGATGCCCAGATTGCGGACAGAAGTGGAAAAAGCAAAGGTGGGGAATTCAGAAGCTAGAGACCCCAGATCTAGCTTATCCAACTGTTGACGAGTTCCAAGCCAGATATATTGAGTTTTTGAAGGGTTTAAGCGGAGTCGATTGTTATGACAGTTTAATTTTTTCTTAAATGTCATGATGGCTCTCTGTGCTTCATGCAAGCTTTTGTAAGGAAGGATTATTGATATTTCACTTTGCTGTTGATCTTCAATTCATCCTATGTTGTAATTTTTTCTTCAGTCTTCTTACAAAATTTTGACTATGGAAGTATAGATAAAAAGATGAACGTAAAAGTACCGGTAGTTATCTTTGTCTGAACTGGTGTTGTGGTTATTTCATGGATTATATATATGTATATTTGTATAAATATATAATATATTTATATATATTCGTGTGTATATACATAATTGCATATCTATATTGTATGATATTCGTGTATATTTAAAAAGATAGGCAAACTTGTAATACATGTCCTTGGACATTTTTGCTTAATGACTGAGCTATTGATTTCTTCAGGTTTTGGCAAATGCCTTTGGAGCTCTTAGTATCCAGCCAGCCTTGTTCACCTCGTCAGCTCAGCAGGTCAGTTCCACCCACATCTCTTAGTGCAGTCATTAACTCTGAGAGTGGACATCTTGTTATTAATCTATGCTCAATCAACCAATGCTTTGTCAGTGCAGTTCATTAGCCATTTTTCTTATCAAATTTTGATTAGAAAAATGGCTAACGAGGAGAAAAAGAACAACATTTTCAGTGGTCACTCTCTTATTTCAATAAAGCTTAAAAGAGAAATGCCAGCATTTAATTTATCTTTTAAACTTTGTTGAGATAAGAGTGAGCACTGCAAATGTTGTTCTTTTTTTCCCTAACTATATGACATAGTATTTTACATCTTGATAAGACTGCAAAATCTGTGACTGTGATTTTCATCTTTTAAATATTTAAAAATGTTAAAATATTTTAAGCATTGTGTTTATTTTTCAGAACGAGCAATTGTGCCAGCAACAGCAGCAGAGTTCCTTTGCATCGGTTCCTCAAACATCGGAAAATGTTCAATCACATCTTCAGTCTTCATGCACTCTTCCTCAGTTGCAGTCACGGCAGAACTCTGAACAAGTGTCTGGTGACATGGACTCTGATGTTTCGTGAACAGTTTTCTTCTCATTTACACAATCATTCAATTCAGCTCTTCTGAACACCGAGTTTCTCTTTACTAGTCGAGATATATTTTTTAATTGTCTATTTTTCATTGTTCAACATACTGTATCATGTTCATGTACAATGCAAGTGTTCAAGCATGTACTATTTCTCCTAAGTTTAGGATTTTAATTAGCAATTATAAAATTGCAATTACTGTTGCGGAATTCCAATGAGAATACCAATCTGTTAATTGTATGTTTAGCACAGCTCTCCGTTTGTGATTTTCTACGGATATATTATGTAGCATTTGTGTTTGCAGTTTATTTGCTATGGAAATATTATGTAGCTTTTGTGTTTGCAGTTTATTTGCTATGGAAATATTATGTAGCATTTGTGTTTGCAGTTTATTTGCTATTGAAATATTATGTAGCTTTGTGTTTGCAGTTTATTTGCTATTGAAATATTATGTAGCTTTGTGTTTGCAGTTTATTTGCTATGGAAATATTATGTAGCATTTGCATTTATTTGCTTTCCTATAGATCTGCAAACTGCTGCTATTTTCATTGAAGGTTAAAACCAGCTTCAACGTTTATTTTTAAACGTTTATTTTATCTGCTTTTTGATGAGTATGTTCACATTATTTCCTATCGTTTCATGTTATGTACAATATATTCTGTCAGTTTGCATCGGCAAGTTGGACAAATATTTTCTTTTCTTGATGAGCTTCTAGTTCTCTTTTCAGAGCATGACTTTTTTTATTTTTACTACTTGTGAATGCATGTGGACTCTTCACAGAAAGTCAGTATCACAATGCTCTGGCATAATTCATTAACAGTTTTGTTTTCCAATTCTTTGTTCCATTCAGCCATGTTTCCCATCTATCATCTATGTGTACTGTGCAGCTACCGATCAGTATGCTTTCAATTATACGTTACTTGACTTATTTGTTCGCATTGATGTTTCGGTGTGAACATGCTTGTGGCCTATGCTTAGCTTTTAAATAGCGCTTTAGAAATGGGATGTGCAGGATTGTAGTGGTTAGTGAGTTGAACTGACATTCTAAGGGATGGGGATTCAAATCCCTAGACAGAAATCTGTTTCGAGATACCGATTTGACCACGTTGAGAAGCGTTGATTTCAATAAGAAAACACACTGTGCTGCATTGTATCTGATTAGTCTCTGAGCTGGAGACAACGGTGACAAAGCACCCCATACGTATTCCCTGATGGACAGTGAGCCATACCAAATCAACTGGAGTGGTGTGGATGTCTGCAAAGCGGAATAGATTGTAGTGTTGGGCCAAATGCCGAGAAGGTGCAGGGAAAGGGACAAGGTACAAAGTAGGTCATTCTTTGCAGGTGTTGATGACCTGCTTACCGATGTTAACTAGCCTGATTCCAAAATTTTGACAAGCCTTTCAGTTTTCATTATGAAAGATTCATGAAAGAATTAATATGCAATACCCAGACACTTGATATAACACTTGATATAACTATAACATTTGATATAACTATAACACTTGATATAGCTATATAACACTTGATATAACACCTTTTACGAACCTTGCAAAAGCACCAATGTCAAAGTTAAGCAACAGAGAATAATTAATCTGTAACACAGTACACTGCTCATTTAAGTGGAAAAATCACCACTTTTGGGTTCTGGTATGCAATGCATACAGACCAACAGTCACAATCAGAGTTTATAAGCAATAATCAGAAGATCTTTTTCCAGCACCTGAATCACAGGTAATCCAAGAAGCAACATAAAGCAATCAGCAAATCAAGTTTATAGTATGATGGACAGGTAATCTTTAATAAGTAGCTGGAGCCCCATTGGTCATAACACTTCATTATAATTATAGACAACAAACTTAGTTACTCTAAAGATCTTGACCCTCTATTAACGTTTGCTTGACAATCTCTCCACAGATCTTTTATTCAAAACTGAAAAACATTGCTTTTTCACAAATCCTATCCTGATTCCCCAATTTTCTCCTCACATCCCTCGTCATTTCAACTCTAAACATCACCCACCTTAGCCGTCCGACTGTATGCCTGCCTGACTTCGGATCTTGACCCTTTATCAATTTTCTTTTGATTAAGTGCCTGTCAAGAAGCTGGTTCCCACGACTTTGCTTTTGTGGGCGCTGCAGAAATATCGAAATTACGATGCAGTCCATGAAGTAACAGACTGAATATAGCATTTGACCTTATTGATATGCAACTAAATAACGGTCCACAGAATGCAACAAGATAAAACTCCAAAACCCACCCTCAGATACAATATTCAGCAAGTCTACAGTCTAAAAATACCGGCAAAATCCACACAAAGGAACTAATCTAATCAAATGAACAAGGATACCTTGCGAGTTTTAACGCTGGTTCTACGGAAACTTTCGTACTTCATCAGAAGGCGACAAAAAACTCAATTTACAGCCTAAACAACTTCATTTGCAACAAATTCAGCTTCATAAACGTTCCTCATGCGCATCAAGTGGGTTCATGTACAGGGGCCTGCAGAGGATAAACCCTTAAAACCGGGCAGAATAAAGAGAATACAATTAATAAAATTTACGAGAAAGTTCTATTAAATAAACCAATAATATCAGTCCATTTTCTTGCACTATACAAAAATTTGTTGTCAGAAACAAACAGGCCTTATTCATCGATGCATTGTACGTCTTAAATGAATCAATTTGATTTTGCGATTAACCTCAGGAATGCTCAACCAACGAAGCAAGCAACGCAGAAAATGAACCAGACAACCAAATGAGATTTTAAAGATAATTAATCGAAACCACTAATGAGCAGAACTCTGCTTTGTCCCGCTATCTGTACATTTTGCAGCACGTCTGCTTGGCTCGCATCTCCACGTCAATGTCACAGTCCTTCAACATCAATTCCTCAGTAGGCGTTGATTCCAAAGAGTCGAACGCCGTCGAGTTGGGGAAGTTTCGGAATCAGAACGGAGATGAGTGAGACGGCGTTGACAGCAAAGTGATAGGGATCGTACTTCGTGTAGAAACTGGCAAGAAAGAATCTGGAAGAGACATTGAAACAAATCACAGATTGTAGGTCGCATATAATGCTAGATAACATATGAAATAAGTGGAGTAAGCATCTAAAAGAGACATTGAAACAAATCACAGATTGAAGGTCGCATAATAATGTCTCCATTTTTAGCACAATGGAGTCTTGCCCTGAAATATCTAGCCGATGTAATACTCCGGCCTCTTTTAGCCTTGTCGCATTGTCCACTTCGCTCTTCAAATAGATTTATCTTCTAGTCCCTCATACTAGAACAGCTATGGCTCAGGCCCCATTCTTTACCTCAACTGTTCCCTCTCTTTGGAATATGCTGTCCCCATCTACACCCATCTGTTATTAAATTAACTAAATTTGAAGTTCTTCGCCTATTTCTACGAGTTTGTCATAAAAATGGTTACATTTAAAAGCATCTTTTATTACAGTTTATTCCGATTTTGATTTTTTTAGATTTGTAATTTTATTATTTTTAATGTTTTATGTAGTCATTCACTTTGAGGCAAATATGTCAAATGGTCAACTTTTTCAAGACAGAGTATTGTTGAGGAATAAAATACGAAAAAAATCAAATCATCCTAAAAGCTAATATTCGACAGATTTTTAAAAAGTGTTTTGTGCTGATAACAACAAATAATGGCATAAAAATTCATCAAGAAACAACATAGCAACAAAAGACTTCATGGACTGATTGACTTCATAAACAACTATAAATCCAACATATAAATGTCAAATACAGTCTTCCCCCCCCCCCCCCACCAATCCAGAACTTTCAGAAACCTTCACCAATGTTTGGACCAAAACAGCTCAGATTGGCAAAAGAATGTATATGTGTAAAACTCACAGCACAACTGGTACAACTGTAAGAAACTTTCGTGATGGTGAGAATTGGACGCCGTAGTCAAGCTGTTCCCAGACCGTGCGATAGCGGAACTTGGCTTGGTCGGCTGTCTCAAACGGAGTTCCCTTCTCGATGTGTAATATGATGAACATCAGCTGATACAACGAAAGTTGATAACAGCGTTCGTTATCAGTGACTGATAAGCAGTATGCAATAAATCATAGCAGGAATTTTTGCTTGATTTATCAGCTGTAATCCAGAGGGCACGATAGATAGTCCTGTACATTTATGGTTGAGGGGATGGATCAAAAGACCTACTTACCAACCATCTTTTGGAAATATCAGATTATAAATCTCTGAATGACAATTGCAGATGCACATGAACCTTGGTTTTAGCATTGTCAAGTGCCTCAAAGTCTCTATTTAACATGCATGCGCTATAATAAATCTATCATTATAGTTACAACATTGCCACTTCACAAACCCTAAGGAAAAAAGTTAATTAGATCAGTATAAAATTTCTACGCAAGACATCCTAAAAATATTCTTAAGAATCGTTGTGAGATCATTTCCTCAAAGTCTAGAAGATCCAGAAACTGTTTCGTTTACGTTAAAAATGCTCAACTTTATGATAAAAGAGATGGGCTTAAAGTTATGTATCAAGCATTCAAGAAGTAGTTTGCTACTCAAATCAATCAAATCAAGTCAAGTTTATTGCTCCCATAAAAAGAAAAAAAATACAGCAACTACATATTATGACTTGCTAATAAAGCTAAGAATGTAACATATAAATACATGTGCAAACGAGTAGCAATTCCAGGGAAGCAATAGGAGCCCCCAGAAGGGAAGATCCCACTAGTTAGGGGCCCTAGATAAATGATTATTCATGACAAAGATGCTGGATAAATGACGCTTGTCTTGTTAGTATTAAACAAAGTGGGAGACTTGCATGTAGCTGTGTTTTTAGTGGAGGTGATATGAAGGAGTAAATTGGAGGCACAATGAAACAGAAAAAAGGAAGACAGAGAGAAAGAGAAAAAAAAGAAGAAAGAAGAAGAAAGAAAAGAAAAAGGAGAGAGTCGAAGAAGCCATTAATTGACCAACAGCACACGATAGTATTAGTTTTAAATAACATTTTTTAAATAACATTTTTTGCTGCATGCACAGTGCACACGTATCAGATGTTTCAATTGAGTGACGAATCCATAGAAATTATCACAAAAGCAAACATCAAGAGCTTACTACAACTGACCGTGTTGTGAATGACGTTTGTCAGAGTCCAGGCCATCGCGACGGACAGAAACGGGAGGCTGAGAATAACGTAATGTATGAAAGCGACAACGATGATGTAAGTAACCCACATTCCTTTGCTGCTGAAGTACGTCGAATTCGGGTTTGGATCGCTGTGAGCGACGCCGACATTCATCGTGACGGCTTTAAACGATCGACTTTTTATGAAGTCTACACAAAAGTCAATCAGTCAAATCAAAGGAACATAAATTCTTAAGCAAGCTAAGTAAAGTTCATAGGGAAGATTTCCTTCACCACCTCAGCCTTTGAGCTGGCAATGGATGGTCCTGAACACAAAATAACTGTGAAATATCAATGTTCCAGACTGCTAAATAGGGAAATAGACCTGTTGATTTGAAGGCCTTAATGCAAATGCAACAATTTCGCGTTATATGAGTTTCCATGTAAGAAAAAATATTTCGTCATCCAATAATATTAATAACCTAACTCGCGTAATTTTAGATTTTACCCTTCGGCACACAACTTTGGGGATAATTTTCCCCGAGTATAGATAAACACAATCAGTAATCGCTGACTTTTCTAGGATTAGCGACAAGAAATAAGGTGAGAAACAGGCAGAGTTGCTCGCAAAAGTGACGTGTCTTAATGGCGCTACAAAAACGACAGCGTCACACACACTCCGTTCGGTGCAGTATTACAGTACACAACCAAAACAAAGACGAACGATCGATGCTAACATTAAGACGCAGAAACAACAAAACGACGAATGCAACAACATATGGCCAACAGACGGTCAACGCTGACGTCGGCAAGGGAATGCAAAATAGGTCGAGATGCTCACAGGTAGAAACGGTGAATCGTTGCTCGAGAAATAAAAGGCGGATTCACGAGTGTTATGTCGTTGATGATGGCTTGCAGCTGATTCAGCTGATCATCTGTCGTCTTTGCTGGATTCAACCTCAATCAAAATGCGTCAGTCGTGCGGCGATTCTGTCACTTCCGTTGGTGGTTAAATCAAGACTCCTTATCTAGCGCCTCAATTGATTGGCAAACTTTCCCGTGTTTCAAGCTTTTTATCGTTTATCAAGCGAAAATGTTACTATTTATTTAAATCTTGCCATTACAGAGTCACGAAAAACCACTCTGGTGTAAAATATGTATGTTTGGCAAGTCCCAGGCAAAACTATAGGCTGGGACGGGTCCAAAAGCCAACCAGGTAGACCTGGTACTAAAATGATGGTCATAGATAGTTGCGGCTCTAGGGATGATCGTGATGGGTAGGCAAGCGTTGGATCATCACTCATCACTGACACTTGAGAATAGACTACGGGAGTTGATGCATTGACAAAGCTGTTGGAAGCTCGTTGATGACAGTTTTTACGATTAGGCTAGGCTACTAAATGTCTTTAGTTAGCTAGCTAGTGAGATAACTGGTTTTACAGTAGACAAGTGTAAAATATACATTTTTATTTACTAATCGTTGTAATGGTTGTTTCAGTTTTTTACGCTGAGCGTGTGATGACCATGATCGACGTCTAAGAAAAATCATTAGCGTCGCCCTCCTCCTTGATCCAGGCCAGGCTATACATCAGAGTGCATACACGTGCCGGAATTTTTCTAATCGATAGAATAGCCTTTGACTATGAATAAAAGAAAAGAAAACTAATGAAATTTATAATTATGTGAAAAGGACTGCAGCTGCTGCAGTGGAGAGTGGCTGAGCTATTGAGTGCGAATTGCATGTGCCTGACGGCAGATGGCACCGCTATGAAACAATATGGCGGCTGTTGTTGACGGTGGTTGGTTGTTGTCATCGCATGAAAATGAAAACATGGGTTAGTTCTTAATTAATTACTACTAATTAAACTAATTCCCGTTAAAATGATTGTCAAAATGAAATCGAAGCCTGTCACTTGCTTTTGCTTTTTCGGAAGCTGCTTGATTATATGCCGAGGATCTGTTTTTGTAATGTGACGAGCCAGTTGTTTACGCGTTGGATGCCGCGGTCCAGTTTTATACAACAGGAATGTGTTTGATCGTCGGTTTTATTTATTTGACGCCTGTTTCACTTTTCTTAGACGAAAGCGATCATGGATTCACTTTTTGTTTATTTAGTTGTAAGACAAACGCAGAATTATTTCCTGAGTACGCCTACATTACACTGCGTTATATGGAAAGATGGTGGACATAGACCTGAGAAGAATAGATTGTTTTAAGACAAGATGAACTACGAAACTAAAATTATCTTCGTTTAACCTCATATTGGCATATAGCAGTATGATCACAATTCATAGTCTGAACGGAGGATCACGAGTTATTGCAGGAGTTGAATTTAACTGTCTGGCAGTCCTGCATGGCGCTTATTGGTCCTACTAATTATTTTACGAGCACCATCTACCGAATGGAAGTCTGCATAGACATTTGGGAAGGTGGTAAGAAGTGATCCCGCGTTTTTGTGCTGTTCATGCCAGAGTGTGCCAAAATGGAAGAAGAGCAGTACTTTCAGCTTATCCTGAGGCAGCCATTATTATAAAGAGTTTACAAAAATTGATTACTTCATTTGCTCAGATGAGGTCTGGTCACCAGTCCTCTCCTCCATCATCTGATTTTTCCACCAGTCGGTGTACAGTCAGCGTACATTCGTTATAAATTAATTATCTCGATATTGTGTGCAAATGACTGATTGTTATTCAGAATCTAATAAATTGTTGTTTTTCTTCAGATGATCTGAAGCAGAATGGTGTGGAGACGATGATGGATCGATTGATGGATCGACTGAGGATCAAAAGTCGATGTCAACTGCTCGCATCGCTCGATGCGGTTAAAACATTGAATTTGCCTTCAGATGTGAGTTTTGTGTGACATTCAGATAATTATTCTAAATATCATCATCAGCAGAATCATCATTGCTGTTATCCTACACCTTTCAATTCTCGACTTGAATTATACCTATTTTTCATCTATGCTGGCCCTTCTTCTAGTAAAACATGTCTGGTAACTGCACTCAGACCTCATTGTGACTACCATCTCAACAGCCCATCTTAGTCGACACAGTGCTCGTGAATAAGCTGGTGCCCTGTGCTTGGTTTGTAAGTGGCAATTTAGAAAGTTGGAGTTTACGAGTATGATTATTTTCGATAATCATGTATTTTCACTTTTTATGAACAGCAACGTGAATGAATGAATGAATAATGGATCGAAAATGGAAAGGAAATTAAGGAGAGTGAAAGAAGGGAGAAAGGCTTGTGGATAGAAAGGAAATAAGGCAAGAAGAAAAGACTAATTGAATGAAGGGAAATATGGAAGGATTAGGAAGGGATGGATGGATTGAAGAAGCAGGAAGGATGGGATGTATGGATTGATAGATAGATGGATGGATGAGTGGATTTGTGTATTGGTTAATGGATTTATTCGTGAATGGATTTGTGGATAAATTGAGTGGTGGGCTGGTGAATGGTCGGGATTAGTTAGTGGATTGGTGAGTGGATGGATGGATTGATGGGTGGTGGTAAGGTTGATGGATTGATGGATGGTGGGAAGGTTGATGGATGGGTGGGTTTGTCACTGGGGTGTATAAGTTGATGGATGGGTGTCAGTGTGGATGGGTGGTTGCCTGAGTGGATGAATGAATGAGTGAGTGAATGAATGAATGTATTCATGGGGATTTAGAATGAATTGAGAAATTATGGTTTAGATGAGAAGTATAATTGATTCATGTATGAGACAATTGTGTTTGGAACTTGTGTCTAAACTTCTGCTACTGTTTTGTGCTCAGCTGAATGAATCTAGCAACATGTGGGAAGTTTCATGCATGCGTTTAATTTGTCGCACATGAATGTTGTGTGTTCAGGATAAGAAGAAACAGGAGCGACATGAAATACTTGCTCTACATAAACACATGGACTGTCTGGAGAGATACAGTGCAGGTACCCTTACCCACTCCAACATGTGCTACCACTTAACATGTTCTGCAACTGTTGACTAGCTTTGCCTTCACATGTTTTGTGTTCTAACGTGTCCTTAATCTCTCTCTGTTCGTGGCCTGTATGTTTCAGATGTCCGAGCATTATACTTGGTCTATATCTGTCACATATTCCATGGTGTCCTTGGTCTGTACATCACTTGTTCCATTGCAAATGTCCTTGTTCTATATGTATCACATATTCCATTTACAAATGTCCTTGGTCCTTATATGTCACATATTCCACTGTGTCCTTGGTCTATGTGTCACTACTGTCACTTGTTCCATTACAGATTTCCTTGGTCTATATGTGTCACATGTTACATTGTGTCCTAGGTCGATATGTGTTGCTTTTGGCTTGCAATGCATCCTTGTTCTATTTGTCCCAGCGTGCGTGTTCTTGATCTGTATGCTTCACGTGTTTTGTCTGGCTTAGTCTGTATGTATCGCTTGTCTGTATGATAATATGGTCTATGTGTGTCACATGTATAAGGACATCCTTCATCTCATCTCGTGCTTTTCGTTATTTTGTTCATTTGCATCTGCTGTTGATTTCTGTCAGTTTCTGCCTCTGCATGGGAAGTCCATGTCCTCCATCTATTAATAACTCATTTTATTACTATTTTCATTTGTGAACTTTCATCATCTGATGGCCAAACATCGGCTGATGATTGTGAGTGAATGTCTTGATTACACAGTAACCAACTCAAATGCTGATAGACAAGGAGTGTAAGAAAGTATTCAAAGTAGGGAAGTACTCAGTGTAAGAAAGTACTTAGAGTAAGAAAGTGCTCAAGGTTAAGAAGGTACTCATTTTAAGTTAGAAAGTACCACAGAGTGAGATAGTACTAAGAGCAAGAAGAAATTGCTACGAGTCAGAAAGTATTCTATCTATCAGCCTTTAGAATAGACAGAGTACTAAACAGAATACTCAAGTACTCTTCACATTTGAAGTCAAGCATTCTGACCAGTCGACTAGTACTGTGTTTCCCACGTTTTGACTCTGTTGCTGCATGCATAATTCACTCTGTTGTCTTGTGCTTCGTCTGTTTCCATCTTCAGTTGTCAATCGATCGAATACTTTCGACCGTTTGGAGTCGATTGCTCGCCAGACGAGAGTCAAGTTGGTGAATGAGGAGACGAAGAGAGAGTTGAACTTCACGTGCGGAGAATCGTTCTCTCTGCGATTGTCTCTGGCAGAAGACAATGCAACCGTTACGAATGTCACGTTCTGCCAGAGCTCAGAGAACAAGGTCTGTACATATACCTTGTTAGTTTCTGGTTATTGGTTGTTTGTCTTCTTGTTTTGTTGATAAGTTAGGATCAATTGAGTTGCAAGTGACATTCTTACATAAGCAATTAAGCATGTACTTTAAAAGACAAGAATAATCAGAATATAATCTATATAAATAAAAATGTAACGGCGTACGCACCATGCAAACTTAGGCGAACAGGATCTTCCAAAGTAACGGACGGATTCTTTTCAAAATCTCACCAAAACGTTTCATTCAAATACGTGCGTGTTCTTTGAATGTTTTTTTTCTTCAAAAACCGCAATCTTTAACAACAATATAATTTTAAAGAATTCGTCGGCTATGTCTATGCAATTTACACGTCGTCGCTAATCAACAGTGACCAGACGAAACATAAATGAGGTCGCGTGCCGTGACGTCATAAGCGAGTCACATAAATAATTTCCGTTAACTCAAAAGCGGTTGTTCATGCTCGAGGGGGAGGGGAGGGAGGGATGGTTGAATGCTCTTTTCAGCCACAGCAACGCGTGGCCGGGTTCAGCTAGTAGCATATAAGTAAAAAAACTTTCTTTGCATTCTACCTGAACAGTCTTTGAGAGAACTCTATCACGTTGTTGTATAATTATTATTGAATGGTGCTTTCTGGTCGCAGTTAAGGATAAGTGATTCGTGGGTTGTGTATGCATGTTTGTGCATCCAAACATGTTTTCGCATGTAGTATGCATGTTTGTACATCCAAACATGTTTTTGCGTGCTGTATGCATGTTTGTGCATCCAAACATGTTTTCGCATGTAGTATGCATGTTTGTGCATCCAAACAATGTTTTACGTGTACGGGTTTGTTTGTATGTATGTTTGATTATATGTTTATGTGTATTAGTTTTTAGTGTGTGTTTGTGTGTGTTTGTATTTCATATGTGTGTTTGTCTGTACTGGTGTGTGTGTGTATATGTATGTTTTTGTATTAATGGGCGAGGTCATGTATTTTTGCATCACCTCCACAGCAAACTAATCAGTGGTGTGGTCTGTGTTTGCCTGATGCATTTATGTTTGGATGTTTGTGCTCATGCTTTGTACATTAGGACCAATGCTATGACGTTGCTAATTATGATTTATGACGGTTGGATTTGCTGATGGCCTCTGGCTAGGCCAAAGGTTCACTGTTTGAGCTGCCATCTAAATGTTAGGACATAGACACTCTGTTATCTTGTATTATCTTGCATTTAACTTGTCATCTGTTATCTTTTGGCCTTGCCATCTGGTTTTCTGGTGTGTCGTTGACAAGCTCAATGTGCTTGCATGTACATGTGATTTTCTAATCCATTTCAGTTGGAGTGATATAATGACAGGTCACTTCTGCTTACAGTTAGCACTCTGGACTTTGTTATTTTCTTCTCTTCATAATTAAAACCCTTCACAAGTAGTTGAGAGACTAATGTGGCAGGCTTTGATTTAAATTATTTTGTTGTTTATGGAGTTTCTTTCACTTATATTCTCGTGACTTTACACCTTCAAATGAAGTTCAGAAACCGCTTGATGTGTGGCTGTGATGTTCGTGGTCCCAGATGCTGGAACAGTCTTCCTCCCGCCCTGCGAGTGGCTGGCTCGGTTGACTCCTTCAAATCTGGACTTAAGACTCATTTATTCCTCAAGGCCTATCCTGCTGTTTAGTTTAGTAATGTGAGGCGCCCTTGTAACGGCATGGCTGTGTGACGGCGCCATAGAAATTGTCATTGTTATTATTATTATTATTAATTAAAGTTTTGGGGGTTTGGACATGTGTCTAGTTACATACGTGATGTTAAGTGGATTGTGTATAGGATAGCTGTTGTAGCCTGGCGCTGCTTACTAGGCCTCACTCCTGCAGGCCTACCTTCCTAAGCTCTGTTGTCCTGTAGTTGGTGCTGGGCTCTCAATCTTTCCACTCATGAATCTGAACAGGGTCTCCTTCTTGTCCCTTTAGCCTGTATCTCCACAAGGCTGAATCATGCTTTCTCAGTGGTGGGCCCATTGGCCTCAAATAACCTCTCTTGGGAGTTTTGCATCTTTCTCAGGACCTTTTCTCATGTGTTATTTTCTCACCTTAGGCTTATGACAACACATTTTGAATAGTATTCCCTATATTAAACTTAATCATATATAAAGCACCTCTGGTAGGGGTAAACCTTTCAGAGGTGCTGCCAGTGCCTTTGTGATGGGCTGATAATTTAAGTGTTCGATATCAGTGAATGATTGGTTTTGATTTCCTGTGTGTTGTTTGTCTGTAGCCTTGTCCCGATCTGTTGAAGTCTTTGAAAGGAGGAAATTACGAGGAACTGCAGCGCCATCTTGATGGTCTTGTCTGCTCTTACGATATCGATGGAGACAAGTTAGCAACTTAGCATGTCAACTTAATTCAATTTAATTCAATTTAATTTCTGATCAAAGCCATCTCAAGACACTACTCTCTTGTGATTCATTTATACTTACGTGCATATGTACAGCATTGATACAGGAATATTATATATTTATGCACATGAATATGTAAAGGAATATGTATATATTATATACATGTATATATTATATGTATAATAGATTATTTTTAATTTTTCTGTTGACGAATGATCTCTCTTGTCCACCCATCTTTTGTTCTTGTTTCTGATACTCGTTGTCTCTGTCTGTCTGACTGTCCGTCCGTCTGTCTGTACTTTGTCTGGTCTGCTTGGCTCCTTTTTCTCTAATTCTTTTCTCGCTATGTCTGTGTGTCTGTTTTTTTATGTATCTGGGGTTTTTTTCATACGCTGTGACTGCAGTATAAAAGAGATGAGAATCACTATATATATCCACAATGTGATGCCATTTAATCCAGTCCTTAACTTTTATGTTTTCGCTTTTAATTTTCTTTTCCAGATACTGCTGTACGAGATTTTTAAATTTCTTTTTACTGACTTTTGCAGAGTTTTCCTTCTGAAGTTTTTTGCAGCTAGAGTTTACCTGAATTTGTTTCATGTGGTTGTAATTGATTTTAATATCAGGAAGACGAAAACGAAAGCCGTTCAAGCTTTGCAATCTCTCGAATCAGACCTCAACATGCTGTCCAAGTTTCAAAGGTAGACATTGAACCTCGCACAAGATTCTTTCTGTTTCTAAATGCTGATTTACAATTTATTGATTAGAGAAGGTGGAAGAGGCATAGAAAAGTGATGATGAAGGTTTGAGACTCCACTCTTGCAGTCACTGTGTTGAGGACCTAAGCCAGTCCATCGTGCACAATTGCTAAGCACTGTTGCTAACTCAATATTCTATCTTTGAGATGTGGACAGAGGGCATTGTGAGGTTCAGTTATATCTAAATAATATCAAAATCAGTTGTATTGTATATAATATTATTGTTTAAGCAATATCAAATTCAGTTATATTGTATGTTATACTATTGTATCAGCTTGTGGCAGAGCTTGCTTAGTTTGGGTAAAATTCGATACGTGTGTTTGCATGTAATGAAATACTCTTAGTTTGATTCTGTCTCTTTTTAATTTATTTCAGCACAATTGCAAGTGTCCAGAGCTACATTCATAAATCGCCGCTTGGAGTTGTCACTTCCAGAAACTTAGGTTTGTGATTTGTGCGTCTTAATGATGTGGAGAAATATTTTTTCTTTCATTCATTTATTCATTCATTCATCCATTACAAGAATTTATATAGCACCTCTTCAAGAGGCTACTCAGAGGCGTTCCCAATCCCAACGTGGCCAAATAAGACCATCTTAAAGTGAGAGAGGAATGCCTGAGAAGAGTTACAGAAAGGGAGCACAGTGTCTGGGGGAGGCTGTTTCAGGTCAATGGCCCACCATATATTATAATATAATGAAAGTCAGCTCAGGTTTTCGTTAATTTGATATACATGTATGGCAGGATAGCAGAAGTCTCTAGGGAAGTACAGCCTGGGTGCTGCAGCATCTAATGGTGCCATGAATGTGCATAAGGAAAGCCTTATAGACAAATGGCAGAGTCACTTATTTGTGCAGCTTTTTCCGTAAAAAATGCGAGAAGCTACTGATTATCACTACTGGCATAGTCCTATATTTTTTTGTTAGATTAAATTAGTCTAAATTTAGTTGCAAGTCTGGATGCTTCTCATCAGTGAAATAAATAACTTGAAAATGGATGAAATTGCGGCCTTCCATTGAATTCACAAATAGTGTCATGCTCTTAACACATTGAGTGCCACGTACGTATTAATATGTACTTCAGCCAGTCATTTAGCATGGCGTGTAGGCAGTTAATGTGTTAAAGAATGGTAGGTAACCGCTGCAGTCTAGAGGCAGGAGTTGGTTGTTAGTGGGAAAAAATTAATTTTTTTAGAATATGCTGCATGTTCTTACGGTATTGTTGAAAAGTCAACACGATGCTATTGTGTGTTTTTTTCTAGGTTTGCCAATGAAGCTGACATACTTTGTTGGACCATTTGATTTGCTCAACCACAAAACTCACTCAATGACACCACTCACCATTGAAGGTAAGGATATAAACGACAGGCAATGATTCCACAACGACCTCAGGACTTCTATTCAGTGTGGGCACAACTTGAGCCAAGTGGAAATTGGGGAATCAGAATTGAGTCAAAACTCACATCGATAGGGGAGGGCCGACCCAGGAGGGAAAGGCCGGCCCCGAAGGCGAAAGGAGAGGGATTGAGACCAATTGTTTTTGGGTAGGGGATAGAAGGCATCGACTAACCTTTGTTTTAATTCTTAAAATGTTGCGGTGTTCTGTTGCGTTGCAGCAATTCTCGAAAGTGACGTTGGTTTTAGTCTGACCGTTGGAATTGAGTCTTCGTCTGCTCTTCGTCGTCTCCAGATTACACCACTGCTCACGACAACAAAGAATCTCGAAGGAAAAAGGTTCAGAGTTCAATATTGACACTTAGAAGAATTCTGATCCACTGCCATAGGCGCAACCACCCTATGGGACCCACGGGATGCGTCCCCCCCAACTTTTGAGTGGCCCCCTAAATTTATTATTATGGTCCCCCAACTTTTAGGACGTGTGATTCATTATGGTCCCCCAACTTTTAGGACGTGATTGCACCTATGTCCACTGCTGGCTTACATGCAATACTGGTTCCCTAGTATTGTAGAGCTCTGGTTCCTTACCTTAGTAATTGTGATGTTAACTGGCTCGTTTACAAGGTAATAGTATTTTTTGTTGGTTCCTTACCATTGTAATTGTAATGTTAACTGCTTCCCTACTATGGTATCAGTATTGGTAACGGGTTCGTTACCTCAGTATAATTTATAATGTTTGCTGGTTCATTATCATATCCAAGTGTCTACTTCGTCCCACAATCAGCCACGATATCATCAAACACATTATAAATATTAACGAATAACATAAGTTTTTATTGTTCCCAGAAAACACAACATATAATGTCAAATCAGTGCTAGTTTTCGTACAAACGGAGAACCTAAAGGGACCAGAGTCCCGTTAAGCAGGGCCTCCCAAAGGCTCCCATGTGCCAGTACTATTGTAAGTGAAAGTTGATAACATATTGTTCAGCAGCGGGAGTCATTAAACTGAAATAACGCGATAAGTGTTTTACTTGTTTCTTTGAGTGTATTAAGGTTTCTATGCACAGTGTTCTGCATTTGCTAATGCTTCTCATTAAAGAATAAAATTATTTATTTGCTACGAACAATTGTTGTGAAAGTCGTTGATTTTGTTCTGCTGTTGGTCTTGTGTATGTAAAGCCTGCCTTCATTTGGTGGACTGACGAACTACAACAGTGCCTACCTATCAGCCCAGTTTGTACTTCAGCTGAAAACTCCTCTCGTTCTGTCGACCACTGTCATCACCAGCATCAAACAACTCACAGGTAAAACAAAGTCTCTCGCAGACATCACCTACCAAATAATAGTTTATTTATCGCATTTGCTATAGTGTCCCTTCAAGTTGAGCTAAAGAAGAACGTAATTTGTTTATTAGGACGCTAACTTATTAAAACAGGTTGATAGCATCATCGGAATAAATTAATTATTATTGGCGATATAGTGGAAAGTAAATTGAAAAATTAAAAAAATGTAACATTGGAGAAATTCGTAAAATTTGAGACAATAGGAAATTTTCAGGATTTGATAAAATTTCAAAAATTGAACCATGTGATCTGCATTTTGCATGGATTCTAGCAGTTTGTCACTAATATACCGATTATGCAAGCTGTTGGAAATGGGAGCAGGTTTCAGCTCTGTGAAGGTTCAGTGTGTTTATGTTTGTATTGTATTGTATTGTATCTGACAAAGTCTTATAAAGCGCTTCTTGCAGCAGGAGCCTTTCAAAAGCGCTTCCAACACCGAGAGAAAAGTCAGGTGCCTTTGGCATTGTGTCTACGTTTGTGCTGTTGTTTCCTTATGGTGATAAGGACATTTGTTGCAGTCTTGGTTGTAATGATGCTGGGCGATGTTGGCTGTTTCATGATGTTTATATTGATGATGATGATGATGATGATAATGACTTAGACAGTTACATGAATTGTAAAGCGTATTATATCTCACGTGGCTTTTTGTCACCTGGTCACCTGGTGCCGTCAGCTTCTGGAGCTCTGGCGAAAGCCCTGGTGTATTCTCTTTTTGTAATCTTGTTTAATCTGTTGTTCTATTGAAGGGATTGAGTTTGTGACGGCAGCAGATTATCAGTCGATTCTTTCTCTTCTGCTCATGCAGACGAGTTATGGCGGCAGAAAAGAACGGAAGAATGAGGAACAGCTGAACACCAGATGGCACTCACTTGTGGTGAGTCATCTCATTTGCATATAATTATAATATGTCAGCTGCGAAGCATTCATTGTGAAAATTTTAAAGACCTTGTTTGCGGACTTCAAAATGTTAACTAGTGCCTCCTTAATATCGGATATTTTTACAAACCTCTATTATATTTAAAATTTGAAGAGTCTAACCTAATTGGAAATTTTAAGAACCTCATATCTGCAGTGTCTTTTCTGAACTTACCCACTTATCTAAGAATTTATGTCATACGAAAGAAAGAAACATAGTGGTGTGACCTTTAGGCACCAGGCAGAGTGCAACAGGGAGCACATTCCATGTGTCCACTGCTCTCCGATCGGCTGATCAAGCCGAGCTCTTATCTCTTGGACTGCTATAATGCAGCGGCACTTTTTCTCGGTGGCTGGTCCTAGAACATGGAATGCGCTCAGTGTTGCACTCCGCCTAGTGCCTGGAGGTCACACTACTATGTTCCTTTCTTACTTAAAAACCACCTTATTTAGTGGTGAGTGGACTGTGAGCACTTCTGAGTAAATTACCTCGGATGTGCGCTATCTAAAAACTTAATAATAATAATGGTTCTCTGCCCGAAGGCAGGTTCATTGGCATTACGCCTCTAGGGATGAGATGAGTGATGTGGTTTCCCGTTGCCTTCCCCACAGACAATGATGGGTAAGCAACTTGCCCAAGGTCGCTCTGCAGAGGCTTGCACTAACGCGTCCCATGCGTGCTAGCCCGAGATATCTAAATATCTGAGTGTCAACTCCCAGCCCGGGGCTTGAACCTCAGTCCGTTACCAACAGACGTATGCCGCTCTCGCTTACCGGTGTAGCTAACTAGGCCAGTAATAATAATGATTATAATAATAATGCTAGCTGGCATTGCCACACGAAGAGGTTCAAAGAATGGCCATCTGAAAAATATATTCTGCTTTTCATGTTTTGTTTATTTTAGAAACTTCCGGATCAGAATCATCGATATTTCTTCGATGGTTGTCGTGGTTTTCCGCTGCAAGGATCTCTCGTCTCTCGGATTCCATTCATCCATCCAACCAACGTTCCATCCATCATTGTTCTGCTTCGGCAACAGGTTCTCTTCAACACAATCATGCTCAGCTGCATTCGAAGACCAACATTGGCATCGGCAGCGAAAGGTAGGACGACATCTTCAGCATCTTCATAATAATCGGCTGCATTTATCATTTATGCAATTTACTTATGTATTTATGCATTAAATTATTTATTCATATGTGCATTTATATATTTGTTTTTGCATATTTTTTGTTGTTTTTTTGTCAGTCTAAACTTAAAGAGCTATTTGACTTGTTATCTTGAATTAATTATTAGTGCTTGGTTACAAATAAGCTATTGATTGATTGATTTATTTGTTTATTGATTTACTGATTTATTGATTGATTGAGATTTCACAGACGAAAACTGTTGACATATCAATCTCTTTCACTAAGAAATAATTGCCCTGTGATTTCATAGAAAAACCATGGCATCCTTCATTATTAAAACTGTAGTAAAATAAAACTGTAGGTATGGCAATCCCTTTCATTACTAAAATGACATATGCTTTGTGATTTCATATAGTACAGGTAAAATGGTTTTTTTATGGCAACAGCCTTCAATGGTAAAATTACATTGTGATTTCATAGAATAAAACTATTGGCATGGCTCCAGGCCCACTCTTGCATAATTAGTAAATGACAACAGCATTATGATATCATAGAATAGAACTGTTTCTATATAAGGCAGCCTCTTCAATTACAGACCCATTTCCGTTCTTCCTTACTTCTCCAAGTTCTATGAAAAACTTATGTATAATCGACTCTATGGCTATGTTAAAAACTCTAACATCATTTATCCATCTCAGCATGGATTTCAACCTGGTCATTCCCCCTATATGGCCTTATTAAATATGCAGGACATGATTTCAAAGGCTATTGAAAATAATGAATACTCAGTGGGAATCTTCTTTGATCTAGCTAAAGCGTTTGATACGGTAGACCATAATATTTTGCTTAAAAAATTAGACAACTATGGAATTAGGGGGACTCAGCTCAGATGGTTTGCCAGCTATTTTGAGAGCCGTACACAAAGAGTTCTCTGTAATGGTGTCCTTTCTGAGCTAGGGTTGATCAAATATGGAGTTCCTCAAGGCTCCAACCTCGGACCACTCCTTTTCCTGCTTTACATTAATGACTTGGCCAATGTCTCTCCAACAATGTTTTTTATTCTATTTGCCGATGACACCAACGTTTTTTACTCCAATGGTTCATGGCAGACGTTGTTTCAAACTGTGAACGTTGAACTATCTAGCATAGCTGTTTGGTTCCATGCAAATAAACTCACCCTTAATTTAGATAAAACCAACTTTATTTTATTTAAATCCCACCGGAAAATAAAGCCAAATGACAATCTCTGTTTGCTTATTGATGATATTTCCATCAATCAAGTTGAATCTACAAAATTCTTAGGTGTGCATATAGATCAACATTTGACCTGGAAAGTTCATATTAATCAAATTGCAACTAAAATTGCTAAAAATATTGGTATTATTTCCCGCGTTGCTTATATCTTGCCAAAGACAATTAGAATGAATTTGTATTATACCCTTGTCTACCCCTACCTCACATATTGCAACCTTGTTTGGGCATCGACATACGAATCCAGGCTTCATAAACTTGTAATCTTACAGAAGAGGGCTGTTCGTATAATTGCGGGTATTCGTAAACGGGAACACACTGGCCCTTCCTTTAATGAACTTCATCTCCTGAAAATTGACCAGATAAAGGATCTCCAAATTAGCGAGTTCTTTTTTCGACTCGAACACGGTCTCCTTCCTTCGGTATTCCAAGGTTACCTCCCTCACGCCTCTGACATCCATTCGCATTTCACTAGGAATTCATCTGCTTTTCGCCCTGTCAAAGCTCAATCTAATACTAGGCGGTTTACTATTAAATCTTATGGCACTAAAGTATGGAACACAATACCAATTGACATTCGTCAATCGAGTAGTCTGCAGGTATTTAAAAAGAAACTTCGTGTTCTTCTACTCTCCTCCACTAATGCTACTTGAAGTGCACATGACCATGTGTAGTTAAGATTTTAGTTAAGTACTTAGTTAAGTTTGTTTCTCTATATGCTCTTGACAATATAAGCTTTTATGCAATCTGTCATCACCTAATTTGTTTTAGTCTCTTTCTTTTAAGCTATCTTGATTAATTTTTCTTGGGACTTTTTTACTTGGGTGACCCTTCCCAGCGGGATGTCCATCCCTTTTGGGCCCCCCTTTGTAGCCAATGCATGCATGTTTTGTACTTTTATTGTTTTCTTGTTTTCTGGTTGCAATAAAGTGAATTGTATTGTATTGTATTGTATTGTAAGGCAGCCTCTTTAATTACATTATTGATTAATTAGTTATAAATTTTCATGGCAATAATTATAATCACCTTGTGGTCCTACAATAATGCTGTCTGCATAGCAACCTCTTTCATTAGTAGAGTAATACAAAATAATGTATTGTGCTAGAAAATTGTTGCTATGGAAATCTCTTTCATTAGTAGAATAATAATTGCATTGTGATTTCATGCAACAATTATCTGTGATGCTGTTGGCATGGCAACCTCTATCATTAATAAAAATAACAATTGCATTGTGATTTCATAGAATTTAATTGTTGCTATGGCAACCTCTTTAGGTAGTAAAAATAATAATTGCATTGTGATTTCATAGATTGAAACAATTGGCATAGGGCTTCTTCATTTTAATATAATAATTGCATTGTGATGTCATACAATAATAATGTTTCATGTTATCATAGAATTAAAATATTGCTATGGCAACCTCTTTCATTAAATTAAAATGATGATTGCATTGGAATTTCATAGAATGAAACTATTAGCATAGTAGCAGCATTAATTATCAAATTAGTAATTGCATTGTGATGTCATACAGTAATTATGTTATCATGGCAGCCACTTTATATGTATGTTTCAAGCAGATCTTGAACATAAAATAAGATAATGCAATGTAAATCATTCAACAAATTTATTAATTGATTATTTATTTTTATGCATTTATTGATGTACAATTGTACATACTTATTTAACCATTTAAGTATTGTTCTATTCATATCATATTCACATTTAGGGTATTTGTTTTATTTACACATTTATACATTAATTTATTTCTTTATTGACACATTTTTGTATCAATTTCTTATTGCGTAGATTTACTTGTAGTTTTCTGTATTCATTTATGTCTATTCATTTATTATGTAATTATTTATTTATATATTTATTTATTGCACTTCTCTTGTACTGTAACAGAGTTCAGTAAATCTGAATGAAGATAACTGGACTGACTGGAGTGTTACAGTGTTGCATCCTTGGACCTTGTTGCAGCATAGAGTTAGGGGGTTGAGAAGTCTTCTTCATCAACATTCTTGTAATATTAATTGGCAGTCTCTCTTGTCTTTCTCATTTTCCACAGCTGCGTTTTCACACACACACAGAGATATTTTCACACACAGAGATATTTTCACACAGTGACATTTTCATGCACCGTGACATGTTCATACACTGCAACGTTTTCACGCGAATAAGCTGATAGCATGTACTCATCTTTTAAGAAATGCTTTTAGAAATTTTCAAGTGTTGTGTATTCATTCACCTTTTATATTATTATGTGAGAGATTTTGAAAAAAAATTTTGAAAATTTGTTAATGTCTGAATTTTGTTCAGTTTATATTTAAAGATGTGGAATTGTTTTTGTTTGTTATCAGATGATGCATTGACCTTCGAAGTGAACCCTCTGTCACTGCAAAATCTGACAATCACATTTGAACATCCTTTCCAGGATTCTCTTGTCACAGGTTGGTGTTGGGGTCTGATAGTCCAAACTCAGTGATTGGTTTAAAAGAGAATTGGCTGAATTGTGAAGCACTCTCAGTGCGTGCAGCCCCGAGAGAACAGGCAGGTTTTGAGGCAAGAGAAAGACGAGGAAAGACTGCCGGAGAGGATGATGGTGGCAAAGTTCATTCCATAGGGAAGGCCTATGCAGGCAAATGATCTGAAACTGTGTGATTTTCTAAATGGAGTTTGATGTGATTGGCTGAACTAAGTGATTGTTTTAAAAGAAATGGCCTTTGAATTATGTGGTTGGTGTAAAAAGATCTTTAATGTCATTGGCCCAACTGAGTGATTGGTCTGAAGATAAAAGCCATGTCCCAGTTGATGCTGCAGACGTTATAAGCTGGATCATGTGTTCTGTTTCACAGTGGATATTGATCTCTCGGATATCACGTGCGTCAAATGTCGGATGATTGTTCCGGATGATGGACTCATCTGTCCAGATGAATTTGCGACAAGGGTTCTTCAAAGGTGAGATGTGCGACTCAATGTTGTTTGCATCTTTACTTTCACTTGGAATTCATATCTAGCCGCTTCCTAATGGGAACACAAAGGGTGAAGAATGTCTCTTCTGCAGTAGCCTGCACTTATTCTGATTCTACACTCTGTTTGCACATACATACACACACACACACACACAAACACTTATTTATGTATGTGTGTGTGAATGTATGGACAGCTTTGTGCATATCTGTGGTTTTGCATGGATGGATCTTTGCATATCTGTGGTTTTGCCTATGGCGCTTCTTTGTTTGTTTAGTCTTTGTTTGTTTGTTTAGTTGGTGTGTAAGAAGTGAAATTTGTTTTTTGATTCTGATGTTTCGTACAAAACAAGTTCTGCATTTTCATAGATTTCTTATCTTTTGCAGATTTTGTGTGTTTTTGGACAGCATTGTTATCTGAAGTGGATTATTTATTTATTTATTCTGATAGAGGGTGAACCTAGCTAAAAAATTATGTTGTCTATCAAATGGAAATGCCTGAACTGAACCTATGTGAACTGACAATTCCTGAGAGACATAATTATAGATGCACATAATTTATGCACATAATTATAGATGCACATAATTTATGCACATGATTATAGATGCACATAATTTATGCACATGATTATAGATGCACATAATTTATGCACATGATTATAGATGCACATAATTTATGCACATAATTATAGATGCACATAATTTATGCACATAATTATAGATGCACATAATTTATGCACATGATTATAGATGCACATAATTTATGCACATGATTATAGATGCACATAATTTATGCACATGATTATAGATGCACATAATTTATGCACATAATTATAGATGCACATAATTTATGCTTGCTCACCTGCTTGCATAAATGCATGTGGGCATGCCCTCTCTTCTCTACTTAGGTTTGCTTAGTCATTGTGAACAACGCATTGTGTTTTGTATTGTCTAGGTCGCTGTCACTGCCGATGCTTCTGAGGGCGATCTGGCGCAAGGCATCTCCCGAACTTCAGAGGAAATGTCGTTCTCCTCATCTTCATCTGCGAACGCCGCTGATGAGTCGACTGCCAGGATGGAGACAGCTGGCGAGGATGAAAATCGCCGAGTTGAAATCCCGCTCGAATAAGTCCCAACCACCGTCGGCTCTTCATCAGAAGGAGAAGAAACACAATTACGCAAGCAACTGCCAGACGGAACCACTCCGGAACGATCAGGTGCTGTGCAATCCGATGCTCGCAAGTCTTCTCGACCAATCAGCCGTCTGCGGTGATTTCAACTTCAATCTCTCCTCCTCCTCCGCCTCATCCTTCTCCTCCGGACAGGGCGTACTACGGAGAGGGGGCGATAAAGGAATCGGGGGACTGGTGAAGCAGCCCCGAAAGCGTCAGGCCGAGAGCCCCATCAGTGTGGGTCACAGCCCGAAACGAAAGCCAAAGGAGGACCAACAACAGCAATACAACATTGTACAAAGTAACCCCACTCGCCTCCCCATAAACCCGGCGTTGCTTGTCACCCCCGTATCTCAGGCCGTGAAGCATGAGAGACTCGGAAGTCCGGCAAGGATGGGACCACGGCCGATGCGACCAGAACTAACAAAAGTGAAAAGCGATCGCATGACCGCTTCATCGTCAATCAACCCATCGACACCCGATGGCGGAAGAACCCCCGGTTGCATTCCGGGTCAAAACAATCGTTCCATCATCCCAGTTCTCCCTTCCAAGCAGGACATCGGTCACTGGACGCCGTCCACTGATCGGTCAGCAGTGATCGCAGCACTCGCCCAGAATCTCAAGTCCAAGGCAAACGACCAGACGGCAAGTAATCCAGAGCTGACGAGCATACTCACCGACTCACCAACACCAAGGACACCATCAACGGCAAAACCAGCTCAGACGTCGAAAGACGCCGAATACGCTTTCGTCGGTAAAGACCGTCGAAGTCCGGCCGTTAGGAAACTCACCGCCTCTCCAATCATCTCCGCATCCTCTTTCAACTCCTACTCTTCCTCATCATCGTCATCCTCTTTCTCATCCTCATCCTCAAGCGTTCTGGCGTTAGAAACAAGCGACGGATTCCCAGTCAAGCAAGAACCAACCGTCTTTTCGTTGAACGCCATTTCCAGTAAGACGCCTTTCAACGCAAGGAGCAGCAACAGTCCAAGAAGACAGCTGACGTCGCAGACAGACGATGCAAACAAAGAGACGATGCAGTCGCTTAGCAACGGGCAGCTGAGGCCCAGCGTCGGCGCTGAGCAGGAGGAATTGAAGGAGAGGGTTAACGTCAATCTCGAGAATAAGCCGGAACCGATGTACTTCAAGGTCGCAAGGAACAAGTCAAAGAACGATAGTCCAGACAATACGAATGCAATCAGCACACAACAACGAGTGAGGGACTCTGCCGGTTCTTCGTCCGCTTTGGAGGAGTTCGGGGGAAACAAACCCCCGATCCGGGTGAAGCTGAGCCGACGAACGATCGTCAGAGATCTCCCCACGGGGGTGGACGCCCCGAGCGGTTCCCCGGATCCGACGACGACGACGATGTGGAAGGATCGAACGAAGGAAGAGAAGAGATCATCGTCGAAACTCAGCCTAAGTCTGTCCGACATAACCTCTGACCTCTCGGCCGACTCTGAGGTCGACGGCCTGACCTCTGGGGTCACCGTGGGGTCAAAGGTCACCGGTCTTCCCCCGTCGGGTCGCTGTTCGTCTTCCCCGAGACTCGTCAAGACATCAACCGGTGGACAACAGCAGCAGCAGCAGCAGCGGGTGGATCTCGTGAGACCGTCGGAGAAGCGGCCGAGGATGGAGAAGGAGGGTCTGGAGATCGTCGAGAAGAAAACGAAGAAAGGAGACGAATGTGGAAAGAAACCGGTTACGAAACGACCTCCAAACAACCTTTCAGCAGACCGTGTCATGCCACCGTCGTCGTCATCCACAGCAAAGATCAGCACCATCAAGATCTCAAATTACGGCGGCAAGCTGACGATTCAGAATTCTGCGAAGTCGAACAACCAATCGCACAAGTCGGTTGCGGTCCGACCCATTCCAAGCGGCTCCTCATCTTCTCACATGACCCCTTTGATCCCTCGGGGCAGCAAGCCCCCTCCGTCGTCCGTGCTCCTCCCGAAAGCCGTCCGGCCGGGAAACCTTTCGATTCGTGCAATGAATCGAATGAAGTCGGACTTCGCCGGTCGTCGCGCTCTCACCGGCTCAAAGGTCGTCGACCAGAAGTTAAGTCGGACTCCGACTGTGAAGCTGAAGCACGTTGTTGTGACTTCCACGGCTCAAAGTGGCTCAACCGTGAGTGCAGTTTCGTCGTCGCCTGCACCAAAGCCAAGCCCTGGAGCGACGGCTTTGAGCCATGGTAATCGAAATCGCGTGGGAAGTGCTAAGGAAGGAGCGCTCCTCGTTGTTATTGATAATCTGATGAAGAAGCAGCATACAACTTCAGCGACTCCTGGTGGAGGTGGAAGTGGGACGGGTGACGGTGGAAGCAGTGCCACGGTGGGGCAGAAGGAATTGTACGACGCTATTCGATTGGAGATCATACGAGAGGGAAACAAACCGAGCACCCCGACGCGGGAGAACAGCGCCCTCGTTAAAAACGCAGGTCAGCAGCTGCAGAAGAAGGCGGAACCAGGGAGAAGTGACGGTAACAGGGGTGCGTCTGAGGGGAGAACTGCCGTGGTGACATCAGAGAAAGTGACGACTACATCGGTATCAGGAAAAACTACTTCGGCATCGCAGGCGAAATCTTCTGGTAATGGACTTCATGGGAGAAACTCCGGCACGAAAGTCTCCGCTGGACACTGGCCGACGACGTCCATCACCGGGTCAGGGTCGAAGTCTCGGACGGATGCTTTGGTGATTAGCCAGCCGCGCGTCTCCATTGAGCCGCTGTTCGCTGCCGATCTCATCGGTCATTCCGTTGCAATATCCGACAGACAGAAACAACCATCGAGCTCACTAGTCAACCACAGCAATTCAAAGTCTTGTGATACGTACGCTTCTAGTCAGACCCCACCGGACGACACCCCGGACGAGGTGCTTAGCATCTCATCTTCGTCTCTCTCCTCTTCCCCGACGACTCCCACCCCATCCAAACCCCTCCCCAGTCACCCTCCCTCTCATTCCAGTCCATCGCCCCCCGGTGCACGGGTGGACGACGCGGAACAGGGGGAGTTGGAGTTGAGTGGGGCTGTGGCGGACGATACGTCCAGCCTTCATTCGAAGCAGGGTGAGGCGTCAGATCGGCATTTCATGGACGCTGTCGTTGAGACAAAGCCATTGTCTTCTGCGGAAGAGGATTGCATCGTGGAGCGTCTCCTCTCTCCACCAAGGTCACCTTCACCTGCTGGAGACGATACCACCATCCCTCCTCCGCTAGGTTCATCTGGTCCGTGCCCTCTCAGTTCAGCACCGCCGCTTGAACCTGCGCTGCTCAGAGTCGTCGACTTCAACAAGGGAAGTCCGATCACGGTGGACGACTCAGAGTCGAGCAATCAACCGACGGAAGTGGACGGAGGTTTGGAGAAGAATTCTTCCGTTGCAATCGTTGCGACCGCAAACAACGAAGCGGAATCTGATGCGTTAAATGAGTCAAACGCTGACAGCGTTGTCATCACCGAAAATGATTCGACATCAATGGATCAGTTTAAAGAAAAAGAAACCGAAGTCAGTATTTCGTCTCCTGCCGCCGTCAAGATCCACGTTCCGTTGAAAGCGTTGAACGACAACAAGAAGCCTTGTCCGTACGTCGGTCTGTTCGACATGTCTTCGAGTCCAAGAAGCGACAACTACAGAGAGGACGTGAATCTTCTCGAGCCGGTGACAGACTCCGACGACAAGTGCAATAACAGCTCTGATCTGCAAGAGCCGGTGGATGCGCAGGACGGAGCCGAGCGAGAGGATTGCTGCGGTGGTGGGGGCGATGATCCAGAAGATCAGGAAGCGCAATCAGTCTTCGAAACAACGATGTTGGTAAATGCAACGGACGCGTCTAGTCCGATGTCTTCCGATAAACCATCGCCGTCGTTTTCATCCGCGTCGAAATCGGGAAACGCTCCGACGGGCGTTTCGTTGAGCGAAGACGATTCGGAGGATTTGATTACGGATGATTTGGATCTGATGGACGTTGCTCTTGTCCTATAATCACCGATTAATCCTTAATCCAATTCTCATCATCTTTGCTCTTATCCTATAATCACCGATTAATCCTTAGTACAATTCACATCATCTTTGCTCTTATCCTATAATCACCGATTAATCTTTAATCCAATTCTCATCATCGTTGCTCTTGTCCTTTAATCACCGATTAATCCTTAGTCCAATTCTGATCATCGTTGCTCTTGTCCTATAATCACCGATTAATCCTTAATCCAATTCTCATCATCTTTGCTCTTATCCTATAATCACCGATTAATCTTTAATCCAATTCTCATCATCTTTGCTCTTATCCTATAATCACCGATTAATCTTTAATCCAATTCTCATCATCGTTGCTCTTGTCCTTTAATCACCGATTAATCCTTAGTCCAATTCTCATCATCGTTGCTCTTGTCCTTTAATCACCGATTAATCCTTAGTCCAATTCTCATCATCGTTGCTCTTGTCCTTTAATCACCGATTAATCCTTAGTCCAATTCTCATCATCGTTGCTCTTGTCCTATAATCACCGATTAATCCTTAATCCAATTCTCATCATCTTTGCTCTTATCCTATAATCACCGATTAATCCTTAGTCCAATTCTCATCATCGTTGCTCTTGTCCTTTCATCACCGATTAATCCTTAGTACAATTCACATCATCGTTGCTCTTGTCCTTTAATCACCGATTAATCCTTAATCCAATTCTCATCATCATTGCTCTTGTCCTTTAATCACCGATTAATCCTTAGTCCAATTCTCATCATCGTTGCTCTTGTCCTATAATCACCGATTAATCCTTAATCCAATTCTCATCATCGTTGCTCTTATCCTATAATCACCGATTAATCTTTAATCCAATTCTCATCATCGTTGCTCTTGTCCTATAATCACCGATTAATCTTTAATCCAATTCTCATCATCTTTGCTCTTATCCTATAATCACCGATTAATCTTTAATCCAATTCTCATCATCGTTGCTCTTGTCCTTTAATCACCGATTAATCCTTAGTCCAATTCTCATCATCGTTGCTCTTGTCCTTTAATCACCGATTAATCCTTAGTCCAATTCTCATCATCGTTGCTCTTGTCCTTTAATCACCGATTAATCCTTAGTCCAATTCTCATCATCGTTTTCTCTTGTCCTACAATCACCGATTAATCCTTAGTCCAATTCTCATCATCTTTGCTCTTGTCCTATAATCACCGATTAATCCTTAGTCCAATTCTCATCATCGTTGCTCTTGTCCTATAATCACCGATTAATCCTTAGTCCAATTCTCATCATCGTTGCTCTTGTCCTTTCATCACCGATTAATCCTTAGTACAATTCACATCATCGTTGCTCTTGTCCTTTAATCACCGATTAATCCTTAATCCAATTCTCATCATCATTGCTCTTGTCCTTTAATCACCGATTAATCCTTAGTCCAATTCTCATCATCGTTGCTCTTGTCCTATAATCACCGATTAATCCTTAATCCAATTCTCATCATCGTTGCTCTTATCCTATAATCACCGATTAATCTTTAATCCAATTCTCATCATCGTTGCTCTTGTCCTATAATCACCGATTAATCTTTAATCCAATTCTCATCATCTTTGCTCTTGTCCTTTAATCACCGATTAATCTTTAATCCAATTCTCATCATCTTTGCTCTTATCCTATAATCACCGATTAATCTTTAATCCAATTCTCATCATCGTTGCTCTTGTCCTTTAATCACCGATTAATCCTTAGTCCAATTCTCATCATCGTTGCTCTTGTCCTTTAATCACCGATTAATCCTTAGTCCAATTCTCATCATCGTTGCTCTTGTCCTTTAATCACCGATTAATCCTTAGTCCAATTCTCATCATCGTTCTCTCTTGTCCTATAATCACCGATTAATCCTTAGTCCAATTCTCATCATCGTTGCTCTTGTCCTTTAATCACCGATTAATCCTTAGTACAATTCACATCATCGTTGCTCTTGTCCTATAATCACCGATTAATCCTTAGTCCAATTCTCATCATCGTTGCTCTTGTCCTTTAATCACCGATTAATCCTTAGTCCAATTCTCATCATCGTTGCTCTTGTCCTTTAATCACCGATTAATCCTTAGTCCAATTCTCATCATCGTTCTCTCTTGTCCTATAATCACCGATTAATCCTTAGTCCAATTCTCATCATCGTTCTCTCTTGTCCTATAATCACCGATTAATCCTTAGTCCAATTCTCATCATCGTTGCTCTTGTCCTATAATCACCGATTAATCCTTAGTCCAATTCTCATCATCGTTGCTCTTGTCCTATAATCACCGATTAATCCTTAGTCCAATTCTCATCATCGTTGCTCTTGTCCTTTAATCACCGATTAATCCTTAGTCCAATTCTCATCATCGTTGCTCTTGTCCTATAATCACCGATTAATCCTTAGTACAATTCACATCATCGTTGCTCTTGTCCTTTAATCACCGATTAATCCTTAGTCCAATTCTCATCATCGTTGCTCTTGTCCTATAATCACCGATTAATCCTTAATCCAATTCTCATCATTGTTGCTCTTGTCCTATAATCACCGATTAATCCTTAGTCCAATTCTCATCATCGTTGCTCTTGTCCTATAATCACCGATTAATCCTTAATCCAATTCTCATCATCTATGCTCTTGTCCTTTAATCACCGATTAATCCTTAGTCCAATTCTCATCATCGTTGCTCTTGTCCTATAATCACCGATTAATCCTTAATCCAATTCTCATCATCGTTGCTCTTGTCCTATAATCACCGATTAATCCTTAGTCCAATTCTCATCATCGTTCTCTCTTGTCCTATAATCACCGATTAATCCTTAGTCCAATTCTCATCATCGTTGCTCTTGTCCTTTAATCACCGATTAATCCTTAGTACAATTCACATCATCGTTGCTCTTGTCCTATAATCACTGATTAATCCTTAGTCCAATTCTGATCATCGTTGCTCTTGTCCTATAATCACCGATTAATCCTTAATCCAATTCTCATCATCATTGCTCTTGTCCTATAATCACCGATTAATCCTTAGTCCAATTCTCATCATCGTTGCTCTTGTCCTATAATCACCAATTATTCCTTAGTCCAATTCTCATCATCATTGCTCTTGTCCTATAATCACCGATTAATCCTTAGTCCAATTCTCATCATCGTTGCTCTTGTCCTATAATCACCGATTAATCCTTAGTCCGATTCTGACCATCTTTTTTCTATTGCCCGCTTGGTAAACAGAAGTCATCATTCTTCATCAAGTTTATTCATCTGACATCAGCTGGTGCACTGAGTACACAGGGTGAGAATTGCCAGGGGGGTTAGGGGTTTGACCCCTTTAGGTTTCTTAGGGCGTCACAGTAAAGTCTTCATTGCACACCTAAACTTCACATAAATCAACGTACAACCCACAATTATTTTTTGATAATGCTCATCCTGACGTTTTCTCATCGTGATGCTTTGTAACAAGGTCTATTTTTGTCTTAATCCGTAAAGAATGTAAAATTATTATGAGTAAAAGTTCCTTCCTTTAGTCCATAAAAATAATTTTTTTAACCCAAAAACTGAATGACAAGGATTGAAAGGGGATGTAACGCTGAAAAGACTGTGCCAGATACATTGAACATTATGCACAGTGTTATTACACACATACACAGGCATATGGCCAGAGGTTGTAGAATATAGAACAAAGATAGATTTTAAGGGATAATAGGGCTTTAATAATTAAGTAGGCAGAGGCAGAAAGATATGCACTTATGCAGACATTTAGCGAGGAATGAAAGAAAATCAGACGGATGCAGGAAAGAGGTAGGCATAGTGTGAACGAAAAAATCATATGCAAAATACGGATATCCTGGTATCTTTGTATAACACTGAGGCTACAGTAAAAACGAGGCTGGTCATGATGCTTTTGGGACGAACTACTATTGTAATGGATGAGTAAGCGCTTGTGACCCAGCTGTCAAATGCAAAAAAACACAAAGGAACCCTGTAATATGAGTTCCAATCGCATTCTGAAGTTTAATTAAGCAATGGCTTTTATTATGAGAATTCATGTAGTTTTAAGTGTAATCATTGGCATATAATTAGTCGTTAGTTGAAGTGAAGATTTAGCTGTTGGTCTACAGTTAAACAGTCAGTATGGACTCTGTAGCATACACTGTTAAATGTCTGTTCATTTTCCTAGAGTTTTGATCATGAGCTACAGATGTAACCTTTCACATTGTTTACCTTCAGACTTACGTTTCACCTTTCTCAGCTGTGTCCATCGGGATGTGTAAGCCTACAATGGATTTGTGTTTGAAAAGAATTGACTGTCAATGTATAGAGACTGAATTATACAATATAATGGGATTGGAATAAAAGCAATGAATGTTGCATTATACTCTTTTCCAGTTCAGTTCTTTTGACAATTCGTGCATTAAATTTTTGTGTCATGCAGCCACTGTGTATAAAATTGTAATAATGTTGAAAGAATAAATTGAATGGTGTTGAAGCACACAACCGACTTTATTATTTTTATCACGTCAAATTGAGGTTGTGTTACAGTGGGTAGGCCTATGCCTGCTCTTGTAGGCTTTTGACATAAGTTTTTTGGAACCTATACTATTCAGGTAAGAGACGCTAGGTGGTGTCTCACAATCTCGGTAGTGTTTGTTGTAGAGTGTAGACTTTATAGAACGTACAACACCCTTAATTCATAACAGCGTAACTACCGATGATTAATCTTAGCGTATTTTTAATTCTTGGTCAAACAAAGTAATAGTGACTTTAAATTATTATTTATATACGTGTTTAACGAATGAAGTGACGTAACAATGAGTCTTTACTCTATAGGTTAAGATTGGCAATAGGCTTAAGCGTTTCGTGAATAGGGTGACGTAGTTTAATAATGGATATTTGGTCTCTAAATTGGTCTCAAAATTTAAGTGACGTAACAATTGGTTATTATTCTCTATGCTTTAAATTGCTAATAATAAATAAGGCGACGAAAGTCTAACAATAGCAGACTAAATTAATAGATTGATTTCATAACTGGCGTGACGTAACAATTGTCTTTAGGCTACTGTCGAAAGTTAAATTTTAGAATATTTGGAGTGGCGTAACAATTAATGGACCTTTTCGATTCTGAAATTGCAAATAGCCTAATGCATTTATCATAACTGAGGTGACGTAACAATGGTTTGTTGCATTTAAAGATTCTCAATAATAGACTACAATTATTTATTTAGTCATAATGCAAAAAACTCCCAAAATATGCCTATGGACTAATAATTATCACTATCGATAATTAATGAACTGTTTCAACTCTTCAGATAGCGTATACCTGTAGCCTACCTGTCTCGGCTGAAATCTTCCATTCAGCTATAGGCTAATAATAATATTATGCCAGTTTAGACAAGTTTCGACTGCAACTGGGCAACAGGGACGACATGGTGTGACAACTGCGATTATTTTACCTACATTCTTTAATCTTTATTACGGATGAAGAGAGTGGGGGAGGGAGCGGAGGGGAGCGATGGAGGAGGGAGGGATGCAGGGAGAGGGAGGGGAGGGGGTGGGGAGGGAGAATGGAGGTAGGGAGGGATGGTTGGATGCTCTTTTCAGCCACAGCAACGCGTGGCCGGGTACGCTAGTTACTGAATAATAGCCTAATAGTAATGGAAGGCTCTGGTAATGCCGTACACAGTACTGAGCGCGTATAGGCCTAGGCCTACTGTCGGAGTGTCGGTGAGAGGAAGAGACGGTGATGAAGAGGACTGATGATCAATGATCACTAGGCCTAACCCACAACGATAATTATTGTGCTGTGCTTTGAAAATGAAGTTCAAATCAAATCAAATCAAATATTTATTTATTCCTTGGAGCATATCAAACACAACCTGAACATAGTGCAACTTAACTAGATAACGTGTTCAAACTGTCTGACAAACATATTAATGTAACACATTTGAAAGGAAAATTATCAGAAGCACATCTCATTGTATCAACCAGGAAAGGGGAAGACCCAGAAGGGGCACTAGCCCCGCTGGGAAGGGCCCACCCTATAGCTCAGCTTAATGTTGGTTGTACAGAAACAGAACATAGTAACTATGCTGTTAATACTGAAGATGATGAAAACTCGACATTTAATAGAACAACATGCAATCCTATGAGACCGACTAATAGAAAAACAAACAAGCTAGATGCATTCAATCACGTTCCCTTAGATTAAGATGGTCTCTCCAGCGCTTCTTGAATTGTGAGTAGGCCTATGTAGGTAAAGACTGGATACTTATGGGTATTGCATTCCAAATTTTTGGTCCACTGCAATATATTGAGAATCTACGATAATTTGTACGTGCATAAGACACACTCAGACCCTTGCTCCCTCTTGTGTTATGGTCATGCATATCAACAATTCTGTTAAAAGAGTTTGAGAAAACTTCGGGTAGCATACCCTTTACAAACTTATACATAAAATTGCCCACCAGATAGTAATTCTTGCTTTCAAATTTCATAATATTATACTCTTCAAATCTATCCGCTGTGTGTGCACATCTATGATCACCAGCTATAACTCTAATCGCTCTTTTTTGTAAGAGCACAAGACATTTTAACCTCGTCGAATAGTTGGCAGCCCAGACAATATTACCATAATCAAAATATGGATTAATTAACGTATAGTATAAGTTTTTACGGATGTGTACTGGGAGTAGGTGTGATATTCTTGCCAGGATTCCAATATTCCTTGCAACTTTATTGGCAATTATATTAATGTATTCTGTCCATGTTAAGCACTCGTCTACATAGACTCCTAGAAATTTTACAGAACGAGTTTGTATAGGCCTAAGAGAAATCCCATCAACTGACAAGTCTACCTGATGACCTTGAAGACTCTTATTTGGCGAACGAAATACAATAAAGCATGATTTCTTTACATTGAGAGAAAGTCTATTAGTCCTGAACCAGCATGCTAATTTGGCAAGTTCTGAGTTTATTATTTCCACTAGCGTGGTCAAGGACTCGTTAGAGCAGAAAACATTCGTGTCGTCTGCAAATAAAATAAATTTGATCATAGTAGATACATTAGGTAGGTCATTTATGTACAATAAAAGCAACAGATCTTAAGGGCCAAGGTTGGAGCCTTGTGGGACCCCAACTCTTACAGGTTTCCGAGAAGATAACGTCCCATTACACATCACCTGCTGATACCTATGTTCCAGATAACTTTTAAACCATAAGAGGGTCATTCCCCTTACACCATAATTTTCAAGCTTACTCAGTAAGACATTGTGGTCAACCGTGTCAAAGGCTTTTGCAAGGTCCAGAAATATGCCGATAGAATATTTGTTCGTGCCTATTGCCTTGGATAGGCCTATATTAAGATCCTGCATATTAATAAGGGACATATCAGTTGAATGACCTGGACGAAATCCATGCTGTAGGCCTAGGGGATACAATATTCATTTTACTTATATAGTCGTTAAGTCTCTGGCACATGGCTTTTTCTAAAATTTTACCAAAGTATGGTAGTATCGATATCGGTCTATAATTGGACATTTCCTGCTTATCACCCTGTTTAAATATTGGTGTTATTTTTGCAACCTTTAGGGCAGGTGGAACAATACAATAGTTAGGCTACTATATAGCATTTCATAGCCTACCTATTGCGGCATCGTGACAAGATTAGGCCCAAGAGACTTCTATTCTCATCTTATGTGTAGCGTTTCATCACAGTATAAAAGGTTATTTTATAGCCTAATATGGTTTCATCGAGTGACTTTCACTTTTGGTCTGGTCAGCCACCCATGATTATTTCGTGGCAGGTGATATAGCCTATAATGATGACCCAGGCTGTTTGTACGTTTGACCTGTGTTTTGGCCTGCCAAAAATCTTTAAATTTTTTAAATATCTTGATCTTTAGATCTACATTTAATTTCTTCCACCTGCTGAAATTTCATACCTGGCACCGCCACTTTATCTGGTAAATCCAGATCCTATAAATAGCAAAAAAAAATTTCAGGCGGATCTTGTGAATGTTTGCACTGCAGGGTTGCAAAAGTATTTTTTGAAGGTCTGCACATGCAGCAGGGTTGCAAGGTATTTTTAAAACATTTTCTGCAGTATTCTGTCCAATGTTTAATAGTATTTATTTCGGTTAATCGCGTTCATGCCATTTGTAGCCTAAATTAATCTGCCCCTAGGCCTAAGAATAAAATTGCTGTTGGTCGGCCTACATTTCTTCTCCCAGATGAATTCGCAGGTGAAGCCTATGTAGCCTATTGAAGCCAGAAACCAAAACTGCATTTTAGGATATCTGCACTCTGCATAAGGGCTAGGTAGCCTAACAGCAATATTAAACAGTTCTCAAGTAGGCTAATGCTGTAGGCCCTGTTAGACTAGACCTATTGGGTAAATTGTTGCCATTGCTGGATTTATTTTAGAATTATTCTGAATGGACAACCGCAAAGCAAATGCAGATCCTCCTCGTGAGAAATTATTTCTGCTCTGGAATTCCATTCAGCGCATCCTACCTGATCTGAATGCTGAGGATTCAAAGCCGACAGGTTTATCGACATAGATCAACTTCAGTAACTTTGAGAACAGGCCAAAACGAACACAAAAAGTTCATAGAACCTGCAGTTTAAAATAATTAATATATAGGCTATTCGCAAAAAAAAACAAATCACGCTATGCATTTCCCTAGACCGCGATAATGTTAGGCTACGTACCCTATCCATCGGATATTGTGGCTGATTCGCCTAATTAAGGAGAAAACAGAAGCAGGTCCCGAGTTTAAGAAAATGAACAATTTTCAAGCTCCACCTATCCATCCATCCATCCATCCATTCACCTATCCATCCATTCACCTATCCATTCATCCATTCGCCTATCCATCCATCCATCCATCCATCCATCCATCCATTCACCTATCCATCCATTTATTCACCTACCTATCCATCTATCCACCTACATATCCATCAATCCATCGTTCTCTCCATCAATCCATCCATCCATTCATCCATCCAGGCTCATTAGGTCTACGCTCATTTTCTTTGTTTACAGAAGACCACGAGAGCCGCATCCGACGCCACTTTAATCAGCTGCTCAGCAACTTAAATGTTCCTGATGTATTGACACAGATGTTTCAAAGTGGAAAGTTAACCGCAAGAGAACATGAACATCTTCGACAGTTTCACTTAACGCCAATAAGAGCGAGTGAAGAGCTGCTGAATATAATTGTTGTAAGCTCTCCAGATGTATACGAGTGTTTCATTGAGTCGCTAAAGAAAACAAAACAACATCACGTGCATCAGATGCTAACTTCTGATGAAGAAAGCGTATGCATTGGTAGGCAGCATTTTTTCTTTGCAATTAATAGCCCTATTATTAAGCCTTAGGTCTATTAAATTAACCCTATAATCGTCATTTCTTTTAGATAGCAAGAGCTTTCAGCAAGAATTTTAGAGAGAATGAATATGTTTATTTATTTCACAAGGTTTTAAGGCAGTGGCGTAGCTAGCTTTTCATGGGCCCGTGTGCAGAAATTCCGCATGGGCCCCTGATTGACCTTGTTAGGCCCTTATTTTGTGTTCTTGCAATCAAGATCACTAAACTAATCAATGACATTTTGCTATTAGACCCCACAGAAAAAACATGAATGCAACACGAATGAGACAGATAAACTAAAGTGCTACAGCTTCGTCGATTTTGAAATCTATCCCTTAGCATAAATATTATACTTAACCACTTATTGTTAGTAGGCCTAATAGTACAATGGCATGGCATCACATAGTTTATTTCTAGCATTTTGTTCTGCAGAATTGTCAATCATCTATCAATTCAGGTCCATCGTCCATGATTTGCGACACGATCATCAATATTTTTTATTGTAGTCCTGCCTAAAAATAAGTTTAGCAATATTACATGCAAGTGCAAAATAGGGGTAGGCTAAATATACGTGATTTCCCTACAACCCTGATCTACACAATGCTCAATTTTGAGTTTCTCCGATTGTGGGGTGAGAGCTGAGAGAAATTGAAAGCAGTGTGAGGATTGGAGTTTGGTTGTGAAACAGTGACAAGATGACTTAACTAGGCCTACCACCTCAAACCCCAACAATTCTCACCCTGGTTGAGGGAGATGCCAGGTCACTACCGTATACCCCGCAGTCGATCGAGTCGTGGGCTACGATCGACTTGGCTCGGCCGACGATCGACTCGATCTACTTCGTCGACTCGCCGACCTTTTCACGACTCGATCGACTTGGCTCGGTCGACGATCGACTCGATCGACTTCGTCGACTCGCCGACCTTTTCACGACTCGATCGACTTGGCTTGGCCGACGATCGACTCGATCGACTTCGAGTCGACTTGACCTAGTTTTGTCTCTTGCTCATCCCTGCAGTTATATGATCTCAAAATGAAATCTGCGTGACGTCACACTAAGCCTAATTTCGTATTCTCAGTGAATTTATAGTAGATGTGCACTGTAATCGTAGTGACGTCACAATAGGCCTCGTTTAGATTCTGTAAAAATGATTAGTTTCAAAAATTATTACGGTTGATCTGCGTAATAATCGAACTGACGTCACATTTCGTCGAGTTTATACTCTAAAAAATGCTCTTCTTTAATAGTAGATATATATAATAATTAAAGTGACGTCACAGTAGGCCTTGTTTATATTATCAAAATGCACTTCTATAATATTACATTTTGTATCATAATCGAAGTGACGTCACAATAGGCCTAGTTGTTTTAATTCTCGACGTGACCCTGTAATAGGCCTATAATAGTAAAAAAATTGCATCATAATCAGAGTGACGTCACAATAAACATGGGTCTAGTTTTGTATTCTCAAAATTAATGAAATTTTTATGATAGTAGATCTGTATCCTGATCGAAGTGACGTCATAAAAGGCCTCGTTTTATATTCTCAAAATTACCATCTACATAAAATAATTTATATAGGCCTAAATGTATCCTGCTCATTCAGGAGCGGATCCAAGAGGGCAATCCGGCCATGCCCCCACTCCATTCGGACCCTCCTCCCATCAGTTTTCAAGAAGCTGTAAATCAACGCAACGGGAACAGGAAGGTGAGAGAGAAACTAGCACATGACTAAAAAGTCATCAGATTTTAAGTAACCGGAGTTGCCACGAGTTTTTAGAAGTTTTTTGGGCGAAAGACTAAAAGAAGGATTTTTCCACGGAAGACCAACAAAAAATTTTGTCGGCCCAAGACCAAATAATTTGACCCCCCCCCCCGTCAAATATTTCTGTATCCGCCTCTACTGGTTGAACTCAAATCGAAAACGTACGTCTATCAACTTTCACAGTTCCACAAACACGAAATCGTCAGCTGCCAAAAGGTTCATTAGCTGCACTCGTGTGGAAAAACTGAATTACGTCATTATATCATGTAGTTCACTTTGAGACTTCAAGAAATAGTAGGCCTAAGATAAATATTTTTAAGTGGAGTCCAGTCGACGGAGCAATGATCGACTCGACTTGCAAGTCGACGATTTTTCGATCGACTCGACTTGGCATGTCTCACGATCGACTCGACTCGCAAGTCGATCGAGTCGATCGAAAAAAACTCACGATCGACTCGACTTGCAAGTCGATCGAGTCGACGATTTTTCGATCGACTCGACTTGGCCGAGTTATGATCGACTCGATCGATCGACTCGATCGACTGCGGGGTATACTACCGTTACCATATCCAGTAAATGACCGGAATAGGCCTATACGAGCATGACTGCGACAAGTAGCCTATGAGATTTCTACGGCGCACCGTTTAATTACAACATACGAATGTGACAGATAGAAAAACATAATTATCACACGTATCCCAGATAGCACAGGCATTAGGCAACCATGCCACTTGCATAGGAAAGCGAATAAGCGAAATAAGAATCTTATGCTGCATAGTATGATTCGTTTCTGGTTCTCAACTTAAAACTATGCTAGACCTTTAAATTTTCATGACTTGAGACAAAAGCACAAGTTAAAAGGAGTTCAGTAGGGCCTACAATTTTTCCTGTCAACAGCACGGCGGTTGACAGTCGTCACTGCATCAGTAAAGCAAAAAGTGATGTAAGTGTGCTCACAAAAACTACATTTGTCACAAAATAATGCGAATTACTAATTAGGTTCGATTTATAATAAAAAATAAAATTATTTAAAAATCTCTGTGGGCCCCTGAAGGTCGTGGGCCCGTGTGCTTTGCACACATTGCACACATGGTAGCTACGCCACTGTTTTAAGGCCAGCATCTGTCGAAGCATCTGGCCTTGATAGCCTACCGTTTTAAAATCCTAAATAAGACTTCCAAATACTTTTAAGCTTAGCAGATACCTTAATTAAATGTTTAGAACACTGACCTATAATAATAGGTAGGCCTACTGAAAGAACGGTATCGAACCGCTATTATGTCGGCTATCGTGTTTGAAACTTGATCTAGTCCTTCATAATCAGCGCCATCGATTTATGTTTAACTATCATACACTGGCGCTTAATAAATTCAGAAATGAAAAGAGTTCGATCGCAAGCAATTGCGTACTAGCTTGCTTTTGCATAGCAGAACAGAATATGAATATCAACTCAATAAGAGTCAATAGTAATATTATGACTCGAGTTAAAGCTCCATTCAATGGCTTATTGTGCACGGATAAAGGAAAAGGGGAGGACCACAGCAGCGATCGATGACTCGACAAGATACGGGAGGACTGTCGGGAGATGGGTTGGACTGTCACAGGGATACAATCATACACACAAAGCACAGGACAGAGGGAAGTGTCGCGCGCGGGAGCATCTCCAAAGCCGCAAGTCAAGATTAAGTGAAAAGCTTTGCACCTTTTGATATTTTGTTGCAGATGAGCTGCAGTCTATGTTCGAACACTCTCGTGTCATCCGTCAGAACTACGATTGGCTGACAGAAAACCTAGATCCTGATTCTGGTCTTCTGACGAATCTATATGCAACAGAAGTGCTAAGCCAGCGAGAATATTGTCAAGTTGTATTTGAGAAGGATCGATATGTGAAGAACGAGATACTCTTGTCTATTATCGGTCGAAAGTCTATTGACGATTTTAGGAAGTTTAAACTTGCATTGGACGATACTTCGCAAGGGCATATAACCAGGAGACTTACTGACACTCCAGCTGGTATGTAAATAGCTAATAATTAGGCTATAATTAGGCCTACTTCACAAATAAAAACCATATTAGGCCTACTAACAGATAGGCCTATTTTGCCCAGACAAAAGTGATAGTTCATAAGTTGTTCATATTTCTCCGATAGATTTAGCTGCTCACGCCTAAGTTGGAGGCGATGTGGAACATCCATAGGAACATCCACTGATGTTTCCGATTATTATGGAAGCGCGGATGACGTAGGAGGAAGGAAGGGAGCGGGTCACTCTTAATAGGTTGAATTGGTCTTCACTCATGCATTGAATATTATAGTCGTTCGCCAGAGAGCAAGACTAGAAGTGGTGGTAAGACGGTTTATAAAGCCAGAATGCGAAGACCAGGGTCGAAGCGGATTGTTCCTCTCCTCGTTTATCTATGAACGAATTCCACTCTCCCAGTAGGCCTATAGTTATGCTTGAAACCGCGATGGATTAGGCAAAATGACGGATAAATGGCGAGAGGGATAAATCACGTGTTCGTCGCTATCTTCAGATTACGTCACGATGTTGTGGGCAGCAGGATCGGGCTGACCAGGATTTCAACGATCTGTGGAGAAGTGGTCGAAGGAGTGGCCGGAGAAGGCAGTTAGTCTAACATCATTTCCTGAAATTACTATAGGCCTAAGGTTAAGATTGGTAAAGCGAATCTGGTCAAAACTAACCAGAGCTCACTCTCCTCTCTCCGTTGAGATAAATTATCACATGCATCAGTTACAAGTTTGCATCGTATTATAGGCCTAACAATAATTATGTCCTATAATAATTATTATGCAATTTTCAATGTAAGACCTAGGCGAAGTATCCTAGACTAGGCCTACTGCTTTATAGGTAGGCCTACGTGACTTTGGGAGTTTTATTCTAATTTGCGAAACACATGAGAGCAACAATGCATGCAGTCACTTAAATTACTTTTAAAGCTGTATCTTGTCGGGTTATGTTGAAAGGTGATGAGAACCAAAATGTGACGACGACAGTGGAAAGGACATTCCTAATCACTAGTTCTGAATCGCTTGAGAGAAGAATCCCACCGAAACCTCCACCTAAGCCAAAGAAACAACCGCATTCAGTTCCTTCAAGCAAACTATTGGTCATCAAACCTAAACCATTACCTGAAGCAAACATTCATCCGTCTGAATCAAGTCGAATACTCAGACGGAAAAACTTCACAAAGCACGAAGTGGTGGTAAGCAAACTTTTTTTTATTATTTTAGTTGAGAGGTCATATTGATTTGCTATAGCCTAGGCTAAGTCGATTTATTATCAGCCAAGTGCCTCGTTATCCTAGATTTTGTAAATGACTTGATAGGCCACAGTGGGACTGTCGTCGCTGGTCTTAGGCTCTGCCTCTCTGTGGATAAAATACATCCACGTCAAATGTGTAAATGTAAATGTAATCGGATTTTATATAGCGGCCGTCTACGGCCTCGACCCTGAGGGTGAGATCTTTCACCACCGCTCGTCCGTTTGAATGGACACCACGCCATTTAGGTCCCCGTGGACTGTCAATGTATATAGACTGAATTATACAAAGCCTGAGACAATCGGACTTTAGCTGAGTCCACTCTAGGAACAAAGCAGTGGTGTAGTGGGGGGGGGGGGACGTGGGGAACGCCGTTCCCCCCACTTTTTTCCAGGGATAATGGAATATTAATAATAATACTACTACTAATAATATTATTATAAAGAGCGTTCCCCCACTTCATTCTTTAGGACTACGCTACTGGACAGTATGAGAATTGTGGAAAAATAACTGGGGGGGGGGGGGGGGGCCTATGAATGATAAACTTGAAATTGGGGTATGAAAAACATTCTTTAACATGGGGCTCTAAGAAAGACTGGGTGGTTGAACCCCTCCAACCCCCCGGCAATTCTCACTCTGCTACTGGAACAAAGCCGTCTTTAAAATCCAAGCAATGGCGAATAATTTACAACGCTAAAACGATAGATTTATCCCAATTCTGACCATACCGGTACGTACCTGTCTATCAATTTTGTTGTAGTGTTACTGCCAGTGTTAAACTGGTCCCCACAACTCTGTTATTTTGACGCTATAGAAACCTGGAGATTGCGATTCAAAGTCTATAATAAATTACCTCAACTTTCATGCTGGCAGAACACATTTAGGCCTCATTAACTGCCATACTTAAGCCTTCTTGAGTAGGCTACTCTGAGTTTTGATTGCGGTACACATTGCATTACACGGTGAACACTTAAAATGCACTTAGGCCTACATGTAGCCTAATGAACTAACTACGGTATGCCAATTTCAAATTATTGTGAAGCAACATAATTATGTTTTAGAAGAAGAAATCGGTTGAATAGCTAGAACAGAAATTCAGAAAGCTCCCGAATGAATTGCAGACAGAAGTTTCAATCAAAGTATTTCTTATGCATAAGATGAAATCCGCATATAGCATTTGGAAGATTTTCTCTGCGAAAATACTTGAAGGTGAGCATTAAACCTTGGAATCACATTTACTTGATTAAACACTGGAATATGGTATTCCAAAGTGTCTGATTTTAACTTCTTCTCTCCAACTTAGAAACGCCACTCAAGAGCTTAGACGCGACGGTGGGAGATAAAAATTTTAATATAGGCCTAATTACACTCCTGGATGAAAACATAATACATTATTCACGTTTTCGTAACTTGCATACATGAATGTTTTGCGCAAAATTTTATTAGAACTCAGTAAATGCATATTCTTGTAGAATCACGTAACGTGAAAAGACAGAACATAATGCAAGCCAAAGCCGCAGAGGAAAATTCTGAGAGACTTATGCAGGAAATGGTAGGCCTACAGCGAGAACGCAAATGTTTAGGCCTAATGATGAAGGAAAACAATCAACAAGAGAAAACTAGAACCAAGAAAGAACTGAGAGAAATGCAAGAAAGACTGCATGAGTTACAGGACAGACTCGATCTGACACAACACGAGAACAGAAATTTGTGTGAAAAGCTTAGGAATAAGGAAGTCGAGGTTGGAACTTTAAAGACAGGCCTGCTGAATATGCAGCAGGCAAAAACGGCCAACGAAAAAGTAAAAGAAAAACTTGAAGGCCAGGTGGCATTTTTACAAATAAAATTAAAGGAAATGGAAGCATTCGTAAAAGACACAGAAGACAAGTTAATTGAAAAAGATCTGGAATTATCGCGAGCTACAACAAGATTGGAAGAAGATCAAGAAATGTTCAAAAGAAAAGAAGCCAAGAAGAACGAGTTTGAGGCCAAGCTAAAAGACACAGAAAAAGGCGTTGATAATCTAAAAGCAGAAGGTATGTTGCACTTCTTAGTTACTTCGTGAAATGTGTTTGTTGTAAAAAAAATTACAAATGTTCATACTAGGAGTCACATAAATTAACTTAGGCTATAAGTAGGCCTAACATTGATCTACAACTGAAATCGGGTTACTGGGCATTTTCTTAGGCTATAGCCGCTATAGCAATCTATGAGTAGGGAGGTGGGGGCAAGTGTGGCATAAAGTCATAACAAGTTGAATAAAATTGGTAATATTCAACATATCTAGATAAAATTTGTTTTGTAGTGTAGGTAGATCATCGGTGCATCCATAAATTTGCTTAAATTGCAACTAGATACGAATTCTTTATCAAATTGCAATCTAGCTTGGGGCGGGGGCACCCAAAAGGCCACTCTTGCCCCACCATGTGGGGCATGAATATCATGCCACTTTTACCCCTATTTAGGGGCAAGACTGGCATGCCCTTTGTACCCCCAGAGACAGTAACATAGGCTACGTATTCAACAATTTTGCTGTACGACAATAATCATCATCATCAATATCATAGGGCTCAATGCCCGTTAGAGTCCGACGCCACTCTCTGTCTGAGTCTGTCTCGCGTCATGCTGCCCAGCCTCAACTTGTCCGGTCAGCAGGTCTGCTCCATACCATTAACATCTTGGAGCATCTAGACCACATTGTCCGATTGAAGAGAATCGTGAAAAAGAGGCATGAAGGACAACGTGGGTCAACGACAATAAGCAGGAATTTATGTCTTGCATATTAAATGAAACAATTGCACACAGCAATGCATAATGTGATGAGAAGATCCCTTCCATGAAATCTCTCAAGTATCGGTTTTGCTAAGCAATCTAAAGAATTGACACTCTGTAGCTTGAATCACAAAAATTTCAACAAAGCTAAATATTTCTGATATCTAAACAAAAGTCTTAGTCAGTAAACAACAAAGACAAAAGCACACAAGAAATAAGTCTTGTGATTTTTAATTTTCTGCATTTTAAATGCATTTTTGTATTTCTCGGCTTCCATTGTCATTCCATTTTCGGTAGCCTACCTGCCATCGCAGAAGGTAGCCCCCTCTTTGCTCCATCTTACACAAGTTTCCTCTATAGACTTGCTTTGCACGCACTTGCCTTCATGCAGCATTGTTAAATATTCGCTCTTTCTTTTACGCTTGCCAGCAGCAGTAGGCAGAAGAACCTGGCGATGGCTTTTCTGGACAAGTGAACTAGACGTCAAGCCTTTAGGCTACATGAAGCAACTTTATTGCTAAACACTGTTCTACTTGCCTGAATTTCTTCACAGGTGATGATAAGCTGAGTGTAAGTGTCATCACTTTCTGAATTTCTTCGCAGATGAACAATTATTGAGCATAATATTATAGGCTGAGAGTCAGTGACATCACTGTTCTGAATGTCCTCATAGGGGAAGATGGGCTAAGACCAATTGGTATCCTATCCTGTTTAGACTACTTTTATTGGAAGGACCAGAAATCAACAGTTTCTCTCTTTCTCTCTCGTCACTTATCTCAATTTCGTCACAGAAAAATATATGCAGTTTATACTCTTATATTACTTTTTTCAAAGGCATGTGCTACCTTAATATTTTTTCATATCACTATCTTGTGTTTTGAATTTTCAGTTGTTAGTGCTCGCAGGTTCCTCAAGACAGCACACTGGTTGAGCATGAAGCTTTGGTTTTCCTGGGCGAATTGAGCTTTGCATTGATTCTCTGAATTCTGGTGATGTTTCAAGTTTTCTTTTCACCACAAGCCTTTACAGCCACCTCTTCACCTTCGTGTCCTGTTTTAAAGTTGCTACTGTTTATGGGCTATTGGTGCTGCCTTTCCTCATGTTGTCTTCTCAACCAAAGTCCGTGACTTGCTCTGGACCAAGTGCTCAATTGTGCTTCACACAATCACTCCGTGTTTGTTATTATCAACTGCGTCAACTACGCACTGTTGCTCGCTCGCTTACTCCTATTGTTGCTGCTACCCGTGTCCATTCTTTCGTTACCACCGGGACTTGACTACTGCTGCTCTGTCTATGCTTGCCTGGGGCTAAAAAGCACGGAGGATTGCCTATATGAGTTGCCTTGATCGCGTCCTATTCTCTGCAGCACGCCATATTGGCCGCATTCTCAAATTCAGTCATTATTTCCAGTTATAATTATGCGTGACGTTCTCAACCATAGCCTACCTTCCTGTCTAGCAGCAAATTGAGAATAGGATCTCTACCTTAATCTGGCGCTACATGCTAGACCTTGCTCCTTCCTACCTTTGTGAGCTCTGTAACCATACTCTCAGTGCTCGCCAGTTCCGCTCCATCGTTCGATTGAAAAGTCTGCTCTAAGTCTTTGCTCGTGGCTTACTTCCACTATAATTTATATATGCAGAACCATGCTTTCACGGTGTTAGGGCCGTCAACCTGGAATGGCCTTCCTCTGACACTCTGCTTCCTTTCTAAAAGTCATTCTCAGTCTTTCCTCTCACATCTTAAGACAGTTTTATTTAGACGCGCTGAAGTTTAGAGCGCCTTTGAGTAGTCTTCTTGAAGAGGCATTATACAAATGCATCTAATGAATGAATATCTTGTTGAAGTTTCTTAACTTTTTGCTTGTCTGATCGTTCTGTGTCATTGGCCGATTCCTACCTAACATTGGCTACCTTCTTCACTTCATCCTGCAGTGGTCTAGCAGATAGCCAAGTCACAGACAAGTCCCGACGCTTTGTTGTAGGCCTATAAGCACGCACAAAGCCAGGATGCTAATGGCGTAGGTCAATAGCTTGAGATTCCATGCTTTATCATTGCTTGGAATTTCGAAAAATCTCCACTAGCCACCATTTTCATGGCATGGCACAATACTTCGTCAGTGTAAGTTTTCGGTGAGTTTTACGCTTTTAAATAATTATAGGCCTATAACGTTGAACCACTTAGTACATTGTGCACAACGCCAATTAATAGAATATAGGGGAGAGCGGGGCATAACGGGATACTTAAGGCATTTTGAAGTTTTCATCATATAATTAATAAGAAATCAGAACTTTTTTGTACTCACATTGTGCAGGCATATATAACGTACAACATGGACTAGAATAATCTACTTAAGCATCAACCACATAGAAGATAAAAAAATTTTAACAACAGGTCCCAAAATCCCGTTATGCCCCACCACCCGGGGCAAAATGGGATTCCTATACCATTATGCCCCATAACATGCAATATTCTATGATTTCCAAAAAGTGCCACATATTTTTTATTGTGGCTCGTTTTGTAATCTAAACAATGATCGAGACGTGAGGGGGTAATAAGAATTCACGAAATATTACAATATAAAGATTATGGAGAAAAATTGCTTTAGCGCCACAGTTTGGGGCAAAATGGGATATATGTATCCCATTATGCCCCAATTTGCCCCAAAATTGTAAATCCGCCATTTTGAAACAAAACACTGAACTTGTACAAATTTTCATATGGAATATGTGACCTTATATATAACCCTATACATGGATGGCATAACTTAAATTTAATATAGCTCCAGTGTTTCTAGATTTTTTTTGAATAATGGACGTACCTTACTTGGGAGAGCATGAAAATCAATTTTTCATCATAAAAACTGCAAGACGCATCAAAATCGTTATTGCTTTTGTCCTTCACCTTCAAATATGCTTTACTTCAGATGGATATTTTTTTCGTATTTTAAAAGTAAGTAAGATCGACAATAATGAAGTTTCCCGTTATACCCCGATATCCCATTATGCCCCGCTCTCCCCTACCAGTAGGCTACCTGTGGGAAAAACTGGCATGGGGCAGAACTGGCATACCGCTGGGGCAGAATTGGCATACCGCTGGGGCAGAACTGGCATACCGCTGGGGCAAAAGTGTCAGTAATGGGGCAATAGTGGCACGTAAAACGGGGGCAAGAGAGGCATACAGTGCTACTTTTGCCCCGAGTTGGGTCCTCATAGTTACGAGGCTATATCAGCATTATTGCGTTGCATAATTTCTTAAAACTTATAGCATTGAAAAGAACAGACATTTTTGCACCGTACAAAATAAAACTTTAACAAGTGCCACCCTAATACTGAATGTTAGCAACATATTTGTGATTCTCGTGAAAGTTGCAAATAACGTGAAAAATCGAAAAAATTATATAAAATTTTTACCATTCAACTTTTGGAAACTTTTGTCTTATGAAAACATAACACTTAATGATAGTCTATGTTCGCACTAGGTAAAGGTTTCAGAAAATAAGTACTTACTTCGAAAGTGGGGATGCCACTCTTACCCTACCCTGCCACTTTTGCACCACTTACCCCTAAGTGTAAGCTTGGTCATTGTTTTTTTCTTCAAATGGCACCAATCCTGTTGTTGCATTGTTTTAATTACAATGGCAGCACAATAGGCCTACACAATACTGTTTAGACTCCATAATTATGCTTTCATGCTTGGATTAATCTTTAACACAATGATGCGGGTTTTGCTTCTCGGCTTGTCTCTGTGTTCTTTCTTCAATTCTATCAACTTCCGACTTTGCTGCATTACGGCACACTGTATATATAGGCTTCTCATCTCTTCATCTGTCGTCCTGGACTGTGGCGTTCGATGATCTCTGCTCTCATAATTCTTTTGACACAGTTAACTTGTCATCGTCCTGTCTTCTCATCACATGACCATACCATCTCATCCTGCTCTTTCGTACATTGCCCGTAATACGTCACACCACAAGCGTCTTTCTGTCTATGTTGACCGCGTTGTTTTTTTAACCTTTAGATTTAGATGTTTAGAGAGACTACAATTATCCACAGAATCCATGTATAAGTTAATATTGATTCACTTTATTTGATGCAACATTGTTGAGAGATGTGTCGAAGGCGTTTTATAATAAGCCGAAGCATTATGCATGCACAAAATGTAGACATTATGCTTCTTTAGCCTATTTAGCGAAAGTGATGCTTGCGTAATAATCTATTTCCTTGTAGGCCTATTTAAGCTAATGTTTTTACAATGTTTCACCTTCATTGAATAAAATTTGTATAAGTTTAGTAGGTAGGCCTGCCTATTATATATTTCTGCATTATTCATTATTTACCAGCCACTTGTGATATTTCCCTATGACTGAGGTACTACGTTCATGAAAGATACAATAGGGGCCTAATTGTTTGTTCCTTTTAATGCTGTTGCAGATAGCGCTGCATTTAACCTCAATCAAAGACTTGAAGACGAGAGAAAACTGTGGGCAGAAGAGAAGGAGAAGCTCATGAAACAAATGCACGAGCTGCAGGAAGAATCTTTCGGTAACATAATTATCCAACTTAATTTAGACCCCTACCGCATTTTTCAGATTAAAAAACTGAGCATAATGTCTATTGATGGTCACTGCAACATGACAAAGAACTCGGACTTCTTTCTAACCTAACTCTTTAGGGTTAGGCTACGTAGGTCTGCTGATCAAATATTAAGAGAGTAGCTGTACTGTAGTCATAGATCTGTTATTCTGCATCCAAGTTTCTAAGCAGTAGGCCCTACGTCACTCTTTGCTTCGTTGGTCTTTCGTTTTTCTGTCTATTTTTCTGCTTCTCTAACTCTACCCTTTGGGACAATCCGTCTGTTTCATCTCATGTAACTTTTGCAGCAAACAGCCTTTGCATCCATTTTCAGATTTCAAAGACAGATATTTGAAGCTGCAGCAGGAATTGCAGCAAGAGCGAACCGAAAAGGATAAACAGGCACATCAATACAGCCGATTAATAGGTCAGATTAGACGCATTGCGAAATATTACTGGTCTTTATTTAAAGATTTTGTTCAGAATCTTTTAAGTCTTCGGACGGGGCTATTAAAAAGAGGAATGAGCTAACTGTAACGTAGCTTCGAAAAAGTGCGGTTTCTCTCTTACCTCTTTAGGTAGACCCTACTCTTACCCCGAAGCACCTGAGCTTATAGCCTACCTTTACATTTTCGACCTAAACCTTAGCAGCTACTGTGCCACCTTTGATTCTTTTGTAACCGGACTGCGACCACCTCCGATCGGAATACTCTTTTTCAAGTCTTAGTTTTGAGCATCCTTCAGACTAGACAATGCGCTCATCAATAAGGTGGTGCCCTGTGCTTAGCTTTCGAGTGGCGCTCCAGAAATATGTCTCACATGAATTAGTTTGGTGCTTGTAAATCTAAACTTATGTTTTCTCCAAGTTTATCGGTGCTCAGTTATCGCTGCCATCTCTGCAAGTCTGCAACTTCGCCTACTATTTAAGAGAATATTTGCAAATTCATTGTGATAAAATGAAATCACAAGATGTATTTATTCGAAGAATTTGTTTCTACTTTCAGCTGACTTGCAATACAGATGGGACCCAGTTTTAGTTCAGACGATCCGATCAAAAGCGACAGATGAAGGAAAGAGATCGGTATTTGGAATGACGATCTTAAACAAAGAACAGTACTGTTTGTTGTTAGTTGGGAGAGTTCAGAAGTTGATGTTTACGATTCGATTCATTTAAGTTTAAGTCGTCAATTGAATCTAAAGGAATTAATCGGTCCATTGGACATAGGATCCTGCAACACAAACAAATGTCTCTACATCTTCGATTCCAAAAGCAGATCAGGTCAGCCAAAGGAAATCTTGAGAGTTGATCCAAATGGAAAATTAATATGCAAATGGTCAACAGGAAGGGACTGGGGCTACGGTTTGTCTGTAACATACGAATCGAATGTTCTTGCTACCGTATCTAATAAAAACATGTTGAAAGAATATTCGCCAGATGGACAATTGATCCGTGAAATAAATCTATCAGCACACGCCGGTATTCACCATCCATTCCACGCAATAAAATTGACCAGTGGTCATTTTCTGGTCAGTAACGGTGACTTCGGTGATGACCTGCACAGAGTGTGTGAGGTTGATGAGACTGGAAACCTTAGGAAGTCCTTCGGTGGAAAACGTGGATCAACCAACTGGCAATTGATGCATCCGTTCTATTTGTACGTTGATGGAAATGGATTTGTGTTGGTCGCTGATCAGAGGAACAATCGAATTTTGTTACTGGATTCGGATTTGGAATTTAAGAGAGAAATTCTCCCAAGAGAAAGTGGACTGATTTTACGATTTCCAACGAAGATTCTTCTGGATGAGTCAAATGGTCGACTCTTTGTTTTAGATAATGAACCCGACAGTCCAAAGATTTTGATTTTCGACATTTACGTAAAATAGGCTACAGTTAATTTTAAAAAATGACTCTTAATGTAGGTCATTTGCATATTGCACCAATGTGCTGTTCACGCCGATAGGCCTTAATTAATTATACGAAATAATTATTTTGCAGCAATGACTGATAGGCCTAGGCCTATGTAGAATCGAAAGGCTGGCGCTTGAAGTCAAGCACGGCGATTAAATTCTATGATAATAAAGAAACGAGAACGTTAGTCTACCTCTTTCATAACCAAAACCATAACCACAGTTTTTATTGCTCAAAGTGACAGTTGGCAAAACATCTTTGTTACATATAGGCTAACTTAGGCCTAGTGTAGCCTATATACACTGTGAGCCATAAAAAACCGGGCCACTTTATGTTTAGCTATATCTCTGTCATTTCTTTATCGATTTTTACACTTTTTGCATTATTTTAAACAGGAATCAATACTCTAAAGAGCAGAAATAAACATTATCGATTTCATCCTACATGTATGTTAAACTTGTCTTGCGAAACTGAAGACACTAAAAAAACACGTGAGAATCGATCAATGCTGCATTTTTACTATTTAAATGCAAACAATTCTTCAGTGCCTTCATTTGTTTAGAGTTTGTTTTCAAAATTACTTCCTTTTTCAAGTACAAATTTTGCCAAGCGACGTCGCCACTGATCAATTGCAGTGTTAATAAGATGTTGTTCCAGATCGTTCCAGATGGATACGAGACACTGCCGAAGTTCATCAGTGTTCTGAATGCGCTTTTGGTACACGCGCTGTTCCATAATGGACCAGATGGAATAATCGACTGGATTTAGGTCAGGCGAATTGGGTGGTTCAAAGATGTGTTTTAGGCTTGTTTTCCTGGCTCTGAACCAATTCATTGACAGCGGCGATATTATCTTCAGTTCGCGACGATTTTGGCCGACCACTTCCCGCAGCGCGTTCAACTGAACCGGTAGTTCTCAACTTTCGCAGAAAGCCATCTAATGTTTTTCTTTTCCAATTCTTGTTCGGAAACTCCTTAATTAATCGTCTAGAAGAATAATTTTTGCATTCCCGCAGATTTTTAATTAAAATTTTATCCTCAAAGCTCAACATTTTAAAATTTTTACTCAAATTTTCAACCATCAACTTTATTTACATTATGCTGCGAAACGGATATGACGTCATCGCGCAAGTAAATAAGCATATCGTAAAGATTTTATTTTTCTTTCAAACGACACACAAACTATAACAATTGTTAAAATACCGACCGAGATATAGCTAAAAATAAAGTGGCCCGGTTTTTTATGGCTCACAGTGTAGAAACTAATAAAAAGCAAAATGAGAGAACCCTTAAGGGACTACTGTCCCACTATTAGGTCCTATACCATAAATAGACTTTAATAGTGAAATTAATACTAATATTCTATCTCTTCAATTACCTGACCCTGCACCGAAGCTGATTAAAACTTGGTTCTAGCGGACACATGGCCGTCGGAAATAATTAAGAAGACTAGACTTCATATAAATTTTAAAGCAAACACTTAGACTATCACTGGACAACAGATTATGTTTCTGCTTAAGAAAGTTTCAACTGTTTTCTATGCAATTGGAGACACCGGAATATGATTCACTGATGTCCACAGACTTGTAGACGATTACGTAAATTAATAGCCTATTAATTTTGAGTAAAATGGTGTGCACAAACAAAATGAAACACCCATTAGTTTAGTTTTAGATTAAATATTTGGGCATATTAAAGCTGCACTGCGCCTGATATGCGTCCGCATTTCATCATCGTCATCATCATCATCAACATCGTCGTCGTCGTCATCATCATCATCAACATCGTCGTCGTCGTCATCATCATCATCATCATCATCATCATCATCATCATCATCATCATCATCATCATCATCATCATCATCATCATCATCATCATCATCATCATCGTCGTCGTCGTCGTCGTCGTCGTCGTCGTCGTCGTCGTCGTCGTCGTCGTCGTCGTCGTCGTCGTCGTCATCATCATCATCATCATCATCATCATCATCATCATCATCATCATCATCATCATCATCATCATCATCATCATCATCATCATCATCATCATCATCATCATCATCATCATCATCGTTATTGAGTTTTATATAGGGCGCGTTCAAGGTGACTCAGAAGCACGTCCACTCCGACCACGGCTAAAAGGGAGAGCTTCTAAAAGAGAAAGGAATTTAGTGGTGTGATCTCTTAAGATGCATCAGGAAGCCCATTCATTCATTCATTCATTCATTCATTCATTCATTCATTCATTCATTCATTCATTCATTCATTCATTCATTCATTCATTCATTCATTCATTCATTCATTCATTCATTCATTCATTCATTCATTCATTCATTCATTCATTCATTCATTCATTCATTCATTCATTCATTCATTCATTCATTCATTCATTCATTCATTCATTCATTCATTCAGTGAACATGACGCGATGACACATTCACATTATTAGGCCTATGCTTTTGCGGAAAAAATGCTAAATTTATTGCTGAATAGCAGGCCTACCCTTAAATTCATTCATTCATTCATTCATTCAGTGAAAATGACGCGATGACACATTTTGGAAAAGTTTCTGATAACGTCTTTTAAAAACTTTGTCGAAACTACGTTGTAAAATGCTTATTGACGTTTTTTGAAAGTGCAAAAGTAAAATGGTGTTTTCCATTATGAAATCATAACAAATCTAGTTTATGGCTCCCGTAAAAGAAACAAATAGGCCTATACAGCAATTACATAATATGACTTGCTAATAAAGCTACGAATGTTATATACAGGGTGGCCCATAAAAAGTGAGACCCCTATCATAATTGCAAATAATAAATTATTTAAACACTTTTTCTTCAATAAAAGACAAGTATATTGTTGCCAAATGTTTACTCATACAGAATCAGAAATCAAATTTAATGTGTCCACCTCGGTTCTCAACAGATTTTGCCTAAACGTCGGCATCACTGGTAAATGCTTCTGTTTATAAACCGCCCAAGGAATTTTGCCACTCTACAACAATGGCCAGTTTCGAATATCCAGGAACAATCCTTGTCTTAAGATGTGATCACAATAGGTATCGCACACTCACTGTTCACCCTAGCTCCAGGTTCAACAATCAACACACTGATTTTCCCCATCCGAGACACCCCGACCGAAACCGTGATTCAACGACTGAAATGTTCACGTGTGCGTATGAGTGATGAGTTCGTTGCTGGAACATTTTTCTTGCATCAAAATAAACACGATCATTTTGAGAATTAACCCTTTCTGACAAGAGCAAATGCCTTTTCGTCTGTAATCCAAATGCTTCGTACTCTTTTCTCATAGGAAATATGCCAACTAACTGTTGACTTCGCTGCCGGTGTCTTAATTTGCAGTTTTCGTTTATAACCTGCCAGGCTGCCATAGGCCTATTACGCGTTGGTTGTAGTTGCAAACTGTCTTCTATGATGTGCTGCAATGTTCTTCGTGATAAATTTACCAGTTTCTCCTTAAATTTCCTTTTTGACTCTTGTGGCTCTGTGAATCATCATATTGGCTGAAAATCAGCTCATTCGCATACAGAATATTCCGTACCATTCTAACGAATGTCGGGTAGCCGCTTCCTGATTTAAACGCTGTCGCAGCCTACCATCGGCATAAAATATAAAGATGGCGACGGGAGGTTCACGAAATACTGACGTCAAATGCGGAGTTAATGAACAAGGATAACTTTGCAGTTTAAAAACCGCCCAAAGCATATTTTAATATTATAATAGAAAAGATTTAACGAGGGGGTCTCACTTTTTATGGGCCACCCTGTATAAATACATGTGCAAACGAGTAGCAGTTCCAGGGAAGCAATAGGAACCCCAGAAGGGAAGATCCCACTAGTTAGGGGCCCTATTTTCAAAAGTAGGCCTACTGTAATTACTATAATTATTGTAGGCCTATCTCTGTGCATCATGCTCCAGCAGAATAGGTCTAGCAATTAAAAAGCCGTTAAGCAATGAGTATGGTCGCCTGTCAGTAGTTTAAATTTAGCGACACTTGCGATAGCAGATATCAATAGCATCCTCTCATCCTTTATACTAGGCTATATACAGGCTTGGGACTTAGGCTACATGTACACTGCCAGTGTAATAGCCTAGATAACGCTTAATCGTAGCATTACCAATTTACCAGTCAGTCGTTTTAATTTGACGTCGTCTTTAATACGCCTTTTACGACTGCATTAATTAAGAGGGCTATGAATAGAAGAATGACGTCATAAACAATGAAGAAACTGAGTTAACGATGATAGTTTAAATAATACGTTAGCGCAAAATTGAAATAATTGCCTTAATATATTTTTGTCTACTACTGATCTTATCGACGTTTGCAATGCTTCCGTTTGCGTTTTAATTAGCTAGGATTGTGAATTTACACTAATTTCTAGGCTAGTCTGTTAGCCTATGCGACCAGTCGTTCGTACGCTGTGTTGTGGATTCTTTCCGACAGACACTTGACCTGAAATGGAAGAACCACGTGAAGCTACACATGAGCGTGGAGGAAATGTGTAAGCATATGTTTTTTATAATCACGTTAACATTAGGTCTTGCATTTGTTTTCAACAGCCATAAAATCGCTGGTTTTTCCCCCCAGACCCCCTAGTCGGTACGTGCTTCGTTCATGCATTCGACACTCGCAGCTTCGTGCCTACGGCGCTTGCAATATGGTAGCCCTGGAAAGAAAATGTTCTAAGAGGGAGGAAAGGCTTGGGGCTTCAACCGCCCTTGAAGCCCCTTCCCCTAAACCTGAAATCCTGGCGCCGCCACTGGGGAGATTGCGGAGATAGAAGGATGAGCGAACAGGCTGTATGTTGGGAATCCGTTCCAAAGAGTTGATGCACCATAGACTAAGGAGCGGTTGCGGAATTCAGAGAGGATGATACTGGAGGCCGAGAGAGAGAAAGATATGACGATGAGCGAGTAGACCTGGGTGGTTGGATGGTGAATAGTTGACGAATGCTAGAGGAGGGCTGAGAGGTTTGAAGAGCGTTGTAGGTAAGAGATAGAATTTTGTAATGGATGCGCTGAAGGTCTTTTAGCCAATGAATAGAATTGAGAACAGGGGTTATGTGGTGATGTAGTTACTGTGCGGGCACGATGATGTAAAGCTGAATAATTATAATTATCTGTGTTGATTGAGATTGCAGCGCTAAGTGATGATGGTGAATATTGTGTTACAGGAACTGGAGACAGTTCTGGTTGCTGCTCTGGAAGAACTGGTTGCTGCAGAAGAAGAAGAAATGTCGGACTGTCTTTATCGTTCTATTGCCAATCATCTTTCCTCTATTGTTAGTCAGCATTAGGAGCGAAATGAAGTACAGCCGATTTACAGAGGGGATGATTTTCGAAAGCTACCCCGTTGAAACGACCTTAAGAACATTCTGGGATCATGAACGACCGAAAAAATTTATTCTCGCCTACGCTCCCAATACGACACTCGTGAAAAGAATTTTGAACAGAGCGGCAACACTAATGGGCGTAAAGATTACAAGAGGTAGCCTATAATTTGTCGATATATCTTGCATTTGTTTTCAAAATAGGACAAATGATAACAATAATGTAGGCTTATACATATTTTATATGCTAATTAATCATAATAAAATTAAATATAATAATAATAATTATTATTTATTTTTCTTAAAATTACTATTACTATTATTATTATTATTATTATTATTATTATTATTATTATTATTATTATTATTATTATTATTATTATTATTATTATTATTATTATTATTATTATTATTATTATTATTATTATTATTATTATTATTATTATTATTATTATTATTATTATTATTATTATTATTATTATTAATATTATTATTCTTATTATTATTATTATTAATATTATTATTATTATTATTATTATTATTATTATTATTATTATTATTATTATTATTATTATTATTATTATTATTATTATTATTATTACTACTACTACTACTATTACTACTATTACTACTACTACTACTACTACTACTACTACTACTACTACTACTACTACTACTACTACTACTACTACTACTACTACTACTACTACTACTACTACTACTACTACTACTACTACTACTACTACTACTACTACTACTACTACTACTACTACTACTACTACTACTACTACTACTACTACTACTACTACTACTACTACTACTACTACTACTACTACTACTACTACTACTACTACTACTACTACTACTACTACTACTACTACTACTACTACTACTACTACTACTACTACTACTACTACTACTACTACTACTACTACTACTACTACTACTACTACTACCAGTACCACTACCACTACCACTACCACTACCACTACCACTACCACTAACACTAACACTAACACTACCACTACCACTACCACTACCACTACCACTACTACTACTACTACTACTACTACTACTACTACTACTACTACTACTACTACTACCACTGGCTCCCTTATCCACAGCGCATTACGTACAGAATTTCCGTCTTGGTCTGGCGCTGCTTTGAGAGTTTGGCTTCTTTATACTTGCAGGAGCTCTGCCGCTCGACCACGCATGTTCAACGCCGCTCGGCCGCTGCTTTCTCTGCTCAGCTGCACATGCAGAACTTATTGTTCCACGCTCACGGACTGCAATCAGGCAGCGCCGTGCATTCTCCGTGGCTGGCCCTGCGACCTGGAATGAGCTTCCTGTTATCCTTTGTCAAATACCTATACTGACCTTTCTGCTTCATTTCTTTCTCTTCGCAAGACTGTCTTATTCGACCGGGGTTGGACTGTGAGCGCTCCTTAGTAGTAACCTTGAAGGAGTGCTATGTCAATTTCTCAGTAAATAAAATTGGATTGCACAGAAGTAGGCCTACATTCAAAATAGCATCTCTATTTGAAGAGATTGCCTCTCATGTTTGCCTAGCATGCGATTGCATTGCTTCTTGTGTTTTCCTAGCATCAGATTGTATCGCTTCTTGCGTAGAAGATTGCATGGACATGATATTTAAAAGAGTAGACTTAGCATTCCATTGTAGGCTATAGAATGCATAAAAATTCACGATCTCTATGACAATATCCATGGACGATGGCCGCGGAGAAGGATTTGAAGGTGTAGCGGTCCTGGTTTCTTTCATGGCGCTACATAAATTGCAAATATAACCCTATCGCTTTCAGATAAACGTCTGTATATTTATTTAATATTTATTATGAATCGAAGAACCATTCAGTCATGATCAGAAACATAATATGCAATCATCTCTTAGATTGGAGTCGGCCTAAAGTTTGTCCCCAGTTGGCCTTAAGTTGGAATTTATTTCACGGTCCAAAGGAAATCTAAGTCCGAGGCAGAAACCCGTCGCTAAAAATATCCTGGAGAAGCCGACGAAGAAGAAACTCCCGAAGATGTAAGCTGTAGCCAGCGATGATCGAATAATACTTCCACATAACGAAAAAATCACGTCGCAATAGATACAAACAGAGAGAGAGAGAGAGAGAGAGAGAGAGAGAGAGAGAGAGAGAGAGAGAGAGAGAGAGAGAGAGAGAGAGAGAGAGAGAGGGAGGGAGAGGGAGAGGGAGAGGGAGAGGGAGAGGGAGAGGGAGAGGGAGAGGGAGAGGGAGAGGGAGAGGGAGAGGGAGAGGGAGAGGGAGAGGGAGACGGAGACGGAGACGGAGACGGAGACGGAGACGGAGACGGAGACGGAGACGGAGACGGAGACGGAGACGGAGACGGAGACGGAGACGGAGACGGAGACGGAGACGGAGACGGAGACGGAGACGGAGACGGAGACGGAGACGGAGACGGAGACGGAGACGGAGACGGAGACGGAGACGGAGACAGAGACACACAGACACAGACACAGACAGACAGACAGACAGACAGACAGACAGACAGAGACAGCCGATACGCATTTTCTAGAAAAAAACCACTCGCCGATATTATAGGCCTAGTATTCGAGGAATAAGCTTAGCTAACATAGCGATAACACAGCGATAAGAACAGAAGTGACGTAAATTTCCGACGCTAATGTAATAATTTATTACCCAGGAAAAACTTGAAGCAGCGAAAATTCCTCAGACTATATAATTTTATGAGTGGACGATAATTTCCACGTGAAACGAAGAACGAACACACACCTCAGCAGAATAAATACGGGAACGATCTTATTTCCGCATGAAACGAAATCAGACAACTATCTGACGAAGATTATAGCAACGATATGGGCTATCCACTTCGATGTGAATTTCAGGATAACTCCAAGTCGAAATAGATTGCGATTTGTAGGATACAGCATTTATCCTTAAGCGAACTTAATGCAAGGCTTAAAGCAGTGAAACCGGACGCCAATTCTCGCCATGACTGTATCACTTCATTGTCCTCCGATTGGAAGTAATTAACCAAGGAGGATGGGAAAAGGAAGAAGGGGTTGTGCAGTTCTAAAAATTCCTTTAAGACATCCCTGGTAGCAATCGTAGAAATAGACTATGTTTGAAGATACAGGAGCGGATCCAGGGGGGCCAATCCGGCCATGGCCCCCCCTCCATTTATAAATGCCCATGTATCGTGCCCCCCATCTGGTTTCAAGAAGCTTATAATTTGGTATATTTTCCCAACGATTTGGACAAAATGACTTTAAAAAAGTCGAATGAAATGCATGGTATATTTTTGCCGAAAATTTGTCCAGATGACTAAAAAATGTCATCAAAATTTTGGGCGGATTAAATTATATAATTTTTTCCCAGACCCAAGGCCCAAGAATTTTTGCTCCCCCCGTCCAAAGTTTCTGTTTCCGCCCTTGTGAAGATATACCGGCTGACGAAATGGTATCTGTCTGTCCTCCCGAGCCCGTCTCAGTATATGGTGCTATTCATACGTCTGTCTGCCACAATCGATCCTACTGCGATTTGCTCTCCCTACAACTTATCGAAAATCGTCTGTATACTTCTTTCCCTTCAGGCTAGAATTATTCCCTCTGGTTAGGGGTCAGCCACTCGGATCCTTCTCCTCCACTTGTCTCTGTTTCCAGTGTCTTCTTTCTTCATTTTGAGCAACTTCAGGTCCTGCTGTATCACGTCATCCCATCTTTTCTTCTGTCGTCCCCGACTTTCTTCTGTCGTCCCCGATCATACGCCGATCATAAAGACTCGAGCGGCGTCTTTTGAAGTCGGCCGCTAAAAACCAACACTGTCGCCTACAAGTATATTGACAAACGCGGTTGGCAGAATGATGTCACTCTCCATCGTCATTATCTTCATCACACCCAGAAAGCGCCCTCTGCCGCCGAAAAAACCGCATGTATTACCCACATATCCATAATTATGGAACCTTTGCATATTAATGCATATTGCACTTGTGTAGGGGTCTTTTAAAAAGGGTTGAGTGCGTTTCAAATTTCATTTTTGCAGATCTGGGTTTCGCAGATGAAACTGCGCTAGCAAATTACGCGACGATAGACGGAGACATATTTGGTGCAATCGTCTTCGTTAAAAGCGACTGGATCAGTCTTCCCAGGACTCTCTGCTACGAGATCCGTCTGCGATCAGAAGAGAAGATGTGGGATAATCCAAATGAAATGGAGAGAATCGATTGGAAAACAGACTCCACGTTCAGCGACCTCAACATAGGCCTAGCCTCATCGAGCGATTCTTATAATCCACGTAATTTGACCAACATATAATTCGGTCTACTTTATAATATAATTATTATGTTTGTTTGCTAAGCAGTGGCGTAGCTAGGATGTTTGGCGCCCGGAGACGAACAACGAAATTGGTGCCCCTCCCTGTTTCTTTTGTTCACATTATTATGCTAAGGATCATTATGTGGGGAAAAACCAAATCAATTTACTACATGTAGGTCAACTAAGCCCAAATTATTAGGATCTGTGAAAAAGCAGTGTTTGGAGATCCGAGTGAAAGACCCGTGGGGATATTGCAAGAGGTGAGTTCGTAATAATTATAGGTCCGATGATTGTAGTAGGCCTACTGTCGTAGCACTTGATGGTGTGAGATTGAACCAAAGAGGCGAGACAGCAATGTATATACACCGTGGTTAAAAAAACTAAGCCAAATTGTTTTGCATATATCTCTAATACCTGATGACATATCAAGCCAAAATTTCCCAAATTTTTAGAGAAGTGGACCAACTTTATCTCATGAAATTTTTGAATCATATTCTTGGTCCAATTCTCTAAATATTTGGAAAATTTCAGCATTATATGTTATCAGGCATCGGAGATATTTGAAAAACAATTTGGCTTAGTTTTTTTGAACCACGGTGTAGAACGATTAGCAAATTTTAATTATGAGGTCATGGAAAGGCGAAGCAATGTTATAGAGGATGAGGAGCGGGTTGAACGAAGTGGCTAGATGGTGAACAAGACTGGCGAAGATAGGATGGCTGGGAGGATTGAAGTGTAGTACTAGTATACGGTAGTCGAGTGAAAGGACTTTGAAAGTAAGTTTGAATTTTATTTGTTCAGGTAATTTAAGCCAGCGTAATAGAAAGCTTATTCACTTTGAGCCGATCTCCCTTCATGAACGGCATATTTCTTAACTCTCAACTTAACTCTTAATTTTTTTGCTCTCATTGCTCATCTGACAAAATGGTGAATAGGCTATGACTTAGGCTCAAAGACCCTGCTCATTAAATATAGGCTAAATAGACATTCTGTCTGTGATTGAAGCCTAGGCCTTTTTAATGTTCATAAATTTCAATTTTATTTTTTTAATAATAAAAAATTGAATCTGAAAAAATCTTTATTTGCAACTTGATGTCAATGTGATATGCAGCTACGCTAGTAGCCTACAGTTTCTTTTCTACATAATAATAATAATCATGATTATCTGGCAGTGTCAAGTTCACTTGCTAACAATTGTTGTTCGAGACGAGACTTAAGAAAATGGTTTTCTAATTTTTTTTGTCATATTATATTTTTGGATCGTGAAAAACAGTGGCTGGGCTCACTAAAAGTGATATAACTTATGTTCGAATTTTTTTGTAGGGACTACAATTTGGCTATTGTAGGCTACGTAGATATGCATTACCTCTAAGCTCGTAAAACTAGAATTGAAAATTATTTTTCGCCAAGATAGGCCTAATTATTTGGTGATAGAAATAGTGTTAGCAGTGCTGAGAGTAATTAAACCTACAGAGATGATGGAAATTGTAAACGTGTCTCAAACATTGTAGCCTACCAAGAGAACGGTTTTCTGGCGATTCAAATGGCCGTTGATCTGAGTCTAATCGCTGAAGTGAACCAGAGTTTCGACCCAAAGACGATGAACGTAACAACTCTGCTGAAGGAATATCCGTATCCTCCACACAACAGTGATTTTGCGATTGGTTTCTATGAGTACATCTTATCTGTGTTCATTCTGCTCAGCTTCATCATCACTGCTCCAACAATCTGTCAGGAAATTGTGCTGGAGAAAGAAAACAAGTTTAAGGTACAATTAATGTTGTTGTTGCATTTTATTCGGCACTTACATTATTTAGACGTTATCTAGAGATTTGGACCCGTTTTTTCACCGCGAAATAATTAATTTAATAAAACGAAATTTGCGATGAATTATAATTATTCGCAACAATTTTATATTCGTTGTCGTCAAAGGCGATTGAGGCGCAGCCCTAATTTGAACGCGCGTGTATGTGAACATCTTGTGCAGGAGTCGATGAAGCTGATGGGGATGCGTATGTGGCTGTATTGGTCTTCGTGGTTCGTCAAGTATCTGCTGCTTATGCTCATCCCTGTGATCTTGATCACGATTATCTTATGCGCTACGATTACTTCCAATGGACCAGTGATATCCCTCAGCTCAGCGGGCGTAATATTCGTCTTCCTACTGCTCTACTCTCTATCGCTCATCACCTTCTGCTTCGCTCTTTCGACTCTTTCATCCAAAGGTAAGGAGATGTATTAACCTATATCTAACGGAAGCAGGCTGAAGTGTATACATGTACGGCAGAATGCAGGTATGGTAAGGGTAAAGCGACTTATTTGTACATTTAGAGCAACCCAAATGTTTCTGCGTTTTTAGATATACATGTAAGGCCGAATAATATTGGAGTCCGCATTTATGCTTTTATGCATCGCACTGGTCTTTACATAGTCTTCCGTTTAAATCCTATTTTGTTTTACACTCTATAACTTTTTTGTAAAGGTTTCAAATTACTCCCTCCTGCAAACTGTAATTTGCATCAATCATCGCATTTATTGCTCTAATAATATCAGAAAAATCATCCTGCTTCTTGCTTTGGTCTGAAGATTTTCATCCGCGTAGTCCATGTCACAAAAAAGCTTGGTGGCGTGAGGGTTAAAGTGAAACTAATGCCATTAATGCAGTGATTGTTTCGATAGCTTCTTGGAACAGACATCAGTTCTGCTTTATCGCTCAATATTTCTCAACACTTTTTGCACTCGTTTGTCTGTTCTTTTCGTTTATGCCCATAATATTCACCTGCAGCCAGCTTTGGTGCCGCTATCGGTGTGATACTTTACATCCTGTTCTACGCTCCGTTTTTCTATCTGTGGAAGATCTATGATGATTTGACTCCTGTGCAGAAAGTCGCAGCATCGCTTGACTTCAACATTGCCATGGCTTTCGGATGCCTCAAGATTCTTCAGTTTGAATCACTAGGTAAGCCTATGTCAATGATGATGATTGATTACTGATTGTTGTTGTTATTTAAATAGAATCGTGGAATATCACAAGCAGATAGTGTGGCACGGAAGCATTTTGTATTGACGCTGATTGATGATCGTAAGATACACGCGCCTAGTTGCCTTCTCTGTCTGTCTGTCTGTCTGTCTCTCTCTCTCTCTATCTCTCTCTCTCTCTCTTCACTGACTCACTTTTAACCTTGTCTGCTTGTTTAACTCAAATCTCATGACATTTTCTATCAGTAGGTCACCGACAGTATCAGAGAACTTTAAATTATTCCGACTAGCGCCATTCAATAACGTAGATTCACCAAAATAATGCCAAAAATTGAAGGATTTTGTCTTTCATGGAGCCAACTCTAAACTAGTTTTTTGGTGCTCAACGATGCAATAAGCAATTTCACGATAAAATGTTTACGACCGACGTCCTTCACAAAATTACAGATCTGAGCTTTCAGTATGGAGAAGGCCTAGCACTACACAACTAGCCTAGTGGTCGGGTGAATCTAAATTTCAGATGGTTAAATGCAATTTCGCTATCAAGCAGTGACTGAAACCGTCGTGGTGTATTAATTTATCGACGTCGTGAATGAAATCTTAAAAATATACTTAGGCCGCTAGGTTCCTTTTAAAAAATTTAGTACTGCACAAACTATTATTTCTTTTCCCAACCTCCATGGTAAATTATTCCCAATAATACGGCAGTGACTTAGTTTATTATATTTATCTGCAAGTAGGCCTAAGTGCTACTACAACTGCATACATCCATTTAGAACTGCACATGTTTGTGTAGAACCGCATGCCAAAAAAACCTGAAGTGTAGTATAATAATAATATAAAATGAAGTAGAATTTAAGATCTCATAACACAAGTGGCGTAGCCAGGAATTTCTGATGTTTTGTTTTGTTTTATGGCCTGGCCGGATGCCCTTTCAGACACTAAACCAACAGTAGGGTTGTTTCTTTTGCTTGGCGCTGCATCTTGAGCACAGCACCTTCCTATCTTCGTGCGTTTTTCACCTTGACCTCAACTACTGTGTGTTTCCGATCTCTGCGCTCGGTGACTGTATGGTTCCTTATGCCCGCACAGCCACAAGGCAGCATAGGGCATTTTCGGTCACTGGACCTTCCGTCTGAAATGACCTTCCCTCTAACCTGCGCTCCCAACCTCGGAACATGTCTGGCACATTCTATAGATTGCTTAGGACTTTTTTTTGACCGGGACTGGGTCGGTAGCGAATCTGAGTAGAGCCCTTGAGGGGGCGCTATATAGATCACATAGATATATATATATATATATATAGATAGATAGATAGATAGATAGATAGATAGATAGATAGATAGATAGATAGATAGATAGATAGATAGATAGATAGTGTTACAGTAAATAAAGAGAATAAAGGAAGAAAAACCACTGTTTCAGCAAATAATTGTTTTGTTTTTTCTTATTTAAGTGGATAAATAACATAAATATTTTCCTTATGCCAATGGGGGGTTAACTCCCGAAACCCCCCCTTGGCTACGCCACTGCATAATAATAGCCTATAGAAATGTCAAGTCAAGGCTTCATGTGTGCAAGAAGACAGTTGCGAAACATGTCTGATCACTAATACTGTTATATTAATTTTTTATTGCCGGTCGACGATTATTTCAACCATAAAAAATTTGATTGTACAGCAGGATTGACTATTTTTTTATTTGACCAGACAATGGCGTACAGTGGAGCAACTTATGGTCTTCGAGAGACGGTCATACGATGGCTGACATTCTGATCATGCTACTGGTCGATACGATTATTCACTCTATGCTTACCTGGTATTTGGATGCTGTTATACCCGGCGAATTCGGAACTCCGCTGCCTTTTTATTTTCCCTTCACGGTCAGTTAAATTGGTGATTTAGTCTTTACTTAGAGACTTATCTATGCTAGATTGATTTGTTGAGCCATTCATGCAGGTATGGGGTGTTCATTAATACGCTGAACGCGGTGTGATTCATACGTTTTGAACACGTCGACTACGTTCAATACCGGGAAACTCACAGAAATTTGGTGACAAAGAGTAAGATAACAAAGTCGGGTGTCACTTGTTTTGCGAAGAAAACTACGAGAAGAGTTATCATCATCATTAGGGTGGAGTGAGAAAAAATTTCTTTCCTTTTTATAAGCTAGTATATTAAAAATGTGCCAAATGTCCATAGTAACAATCCTGCCAAATGATATTATTTTCTGACAACTGCTTGATCGCCCTTCGCCCAATTGAAATAATTGGCATTGTAACCATGGTAGTTTAAATGAAGCATTTTGACCACTTTTGCACCCATATTAGTGCAAAACTATTAGTTTCCATCCAAAAATGATTAACATAATCGGAAGGTAGGCCTATACCAAAAGTTGTACAGAATTGCCAATTTGTTCCAGCCTAAGAGCATCCATTCCTGAAATATTGACCTCCTGACATGTCACCAGAGTCAAAAACATGTCGCGAATGTGCAATATATCATTATTTTGACCATTAAAACAATCATGTGAAGAACTCGGACATACAAGACATAGCATAGATCACTGGAAAGGTATGTTCAAGCTCTACAAGACATAGCATATATCACTGGAAAAGTATGTTCAAGCTCTACAAGACTAAGCCAAAAGCATTGCTCTATGAGTTGTCCCACATGTGAATACCTGCAGCCAAAGATGAAACAATTCATAGCACGGACCAACTTTGACAACTCGTATAACGATGAAGGCATAGTATTTAAACAGGCCAAGATTTGTTACTTGTAGATTGAACGATTATGTAGATTACAGAAATGTAGAACATTTGCAATTGTTTCTATGGTCTTTACAGCTACGATACCATTTTGTGGTCTTCACGGCTACAGTGCCTTAAATATTGCCGATTTAGACTCAAGACTGTGTTTTCGACCACTTTTGCACCCAGTTTAGTGCACAACTATTTGTTCCAATCCAAAACGATTTACAGAATCAGAAAGTACACCAAAAGTTGTTAAAAATTATCAAGTTTTTAATCCCTGTGTGCATCCATTCCTGAGATACTCTCCTCTAAACATGACATTGTCATTGGAGTCCATACGTGTCGCGAACGTGCAATATATTATATTGTGATTTCGACCATTCACAACCATGGGAAGGACTCATAATATATTATAACCAGGACGTATCATATATCACTGGAATGGTCTGTTCAAGCTCTACAACACTAAATCAAAAGCTATCTCACATGCGAAGATCTGCAGTCAAAGATGAGATAATTTACTGAGCAAACCGACTTTGAAGACTCGTATCGCCATGACGACGCAAAGTAGAGAGGCTAAGATTGGCTACGTAAAGAGTGAACTATATGCAGATAATAGAAATGTAAACTATTTGCAACTGCTTTGATTGTCACCATTGCTACAGTGCCATGAATGTTGCAAAATTGTACTCACAACTGAGTTTTTCGTGAGTTTCGCACCCATATTAGTGAAAAACTATGTGTCTTAGTTTGGAATGATTTACAGAATCTGAAGGTACACCAAAAGTTGTACAGAATCACCAAATTGTGAACTCCTATGTACATCCGTTCCTGAGATAATGACTTCTGAACTAGCCACCAAATACATACATGTCGCGAGTGCGCTGCACACCCTCTAGGTCCGTCAACTATAAAATACAGGAACATGGTGATAGTCTTCTACAAATTTGCACATGCTGTACAAACATATCAAACTTCAAAATAGCAAAATTGCAGCCAAATCTGAGATGGTTCAGCAACAGGTCCTTGGTGATTTCACGTGGACTGACCCTATTGCAAAATAAAAAGTTGCGAAGGGAGATCAAAACATTAATCTAAAATCTTGTAATTTTTACACAGTGTTCTATTGATCTATTGGCACCTTTTGACATATCTAGCTTATTGAAATTCAGAATTTTTTTTGCCATTTTCACTCCACCCTAATCATCATCATAAACCGTGGGCTCATCGCCCTTAGGTGTCCGACGCCAATTTCACCATATTCTTCCACAGTTAAGAGAAGAGTCATGAATATAATTATTTCAGTAATGTGATATGTGTTTGCATGCAGAAGGAGTATTGGGTGAGTAGGAGGGGCGATAAAGTGGAGTTAACCAACGACGATTTCATGACTCTTATTCCAGAAGACAGAAGACCTTACTTCGAAACTCCTGCGCAGAATGCTAAAGCAGGGATTCAGATCAGAGGACTGACTAAGGTTGGATCGCCATTGACACAAAAGCTGGATGTTTCTAAATTTTAGTCTTTCTGGTCTACATAATGTTAAATGTATTTTAAAACTCACATTTTATTAGTAAGCAGAGCCATAAGAATAAACCTGTAGAAGGGTTACGCATTCACTTGTAACTCAATCAACACAGGTCTACTCCCAAATAAAGCTAATTGGTGACATTTGGTTAGGGGTTTGGAGAGGGCATATAAACATATAAGCGTTGCGGGGAATGAGAACTAGCCCAGCAAGATAAGTCAACTGCTTCAATATTATTGAGAAACTGCCCCGTAGTAGTCTGTGGCGATTTGTTTTGGAACAATGCAACCGCACAGACAGACATACAGTCGGACACACATACAAAGAGAGGGATAGCCATACATTCGGACACACATGCAAGCACACGAACAATAATTGATTCACAGGTCACGTGAGAATTTGGAGACTTGCCATTGGCCAGTGCTCCGTCAGCGCTATGAATATTAATTAGTGACATAGAACTCTTACTCATTATTGGGATGAGATGATATTGAACTCTTACTCTGTTAACTACTGACGTAAGCCTATAGGACTTGGGCAAATTGAGTTCACTATACCAGTAAATAAATATATTTTTAGAACTTCGGTTCCAAGGCGAAGCCAGCAGTTAACGACCTTAGCATCGACATCTACGAAGGCAATATAACCGCTCTAGTGGGGCACAACGGAGCGGGAAAAACAACGGCCATGTTTATGTTGACAGGTACATGTATATATGCCTACTGTAATAGGCTGCAATCACTTTATTGATTTAAACGTCTTTAACTCTTTATCCTCTTGATAAGTTGTCTTTGCGTTCTACTTCTTGCCGCCGCACTTGATGTTTTTGTTCTTGTTGTTTAAGTTTTCTTCTCATCTTCTTCACCACCTCTATTTAGCCTTAGCTGAAGCCTACATGTACTTGTAACTGTTCAATTTCTTCTTGCATGACCTTTTCCCTGGGTTTTGTCACCTTTCTTTTAGTCCACCTTTTCTATTCTTATAAGAATTCTGTGTTCTTCTTCACGTTCTGTATCTTGTTTTCCTTTAATCTCCGCTTTAAATCGATGTAGGCTAAAAAAACATCGTTCCCGCCATTATTAAACATCCTGAATTGTCACCAGCACGGCTTTAGCTATCGATAATGATAGCCTATCGGTGAGAAAATCGATTGCATAGTAATAATAATAATAATAATAATAATAATAATAATAATAATAATAATAATAATAATAATAATAATAATAATAATAATAATAATAATAGTAGTAGTAATAATAATAATAATAATAACGAAGAGTAGGGTCATTCTGGACTGGTTTTTATACTGTAGTTAGCAATAAGTCCCTGAGGGATCCTAAATACCTCGGGGCAAAAAAAAATATAAAAAAATAATAATAATAATAATAATAATAATAATAATAGTGGCCATCGAAACCGGAGGAAGCTGGCACTCCGAGTCCCTGGAATTCGTTCAAGAGCTGGGAGGCAGAATTTCTCTAGCGACCGGTGACCAGAGAGAGACCAACCATCTGCTTCAGCGCATTTCAGTCGCGCTCCAGATAGGAAATTCGTTGTCTGTGTTGGGCACTACTTAACTTATCGGCCAAGACACTGAGAGGCCAAGAACCTAATGTTTGAAACGATTATTTACTCGTCTGTACAGGATTGTGTCAGTTGTTGAAGAAATAAATGTGTTATAATAATAATAATAATTTTAAAAGTTAAAACAAAATAATAATAATAATAACCGGAGCATTTCCATTAGACTAGATAAGCTTTGTCGGTTAAAAAATTAATAAATGTGAATGTGTTGATACTAAAAAATTTTTTAAAAAAAATATTTCTAAAATATTTTCTTTATCCACTTTCTCTTAGCCTTTGCAACCCACGCTAAATATTGCTCAGGATATTGGCCTATACGTAAATAACAAGGCACTATAATTATATTAAGTTTTTCTTAATTTTTAGGTCCATTTGCAAATGCAACTATTGACATTGCAGGGTTTCTGCCACCGTCGAAAGGCACGGCCTTCATAAACGGTTATGATATAACGCGATATATGGATGCGATCAGAGAAAATCTCGGCCTTTGTCCACAACATGATATACTCTTTGATACTCTAACCGTCAAAGAACACCTTCTCTTCTTCGCAATTGTTAGTAACTGTGTTGACGTCGTCTTAACGTTGTGCAGCACTATTCAATATTATCTGCATGACGAAAAAAGAAATTATATTTGCTTCGAATAGTTAGCATTATTATCAGGCCATTATTGTTATAGTTAGTATCATTAGTATCATTCTTGGTATCAATGTTAGCATTATTATTATGATTAGCCTATTATCATAATGATTATGAATATAATAATAGCGGTGTCTCGTCAATAGCGCCATGGACAAAAGCGCTCCGACATAATCATCCGCCAACGAAACGTCCGCATACGCAATTTAGTGCTACTGTGAACGCCATCAATTGAGTACTCACAGGTTGCACACTGCCAAAGTCACAGGTCCGTCCGTCAGCACACGAAAAATGGTTGAAGTTAAGTTATTTCTACATGTCCCTTCCGAAGACAGTTACTGTGATAGCGGTTATGGTAGAAATAGTAGTAGTAAAAGTAGTAGTAGTTAGAATGTTTTGTGAGCGAACCAATTTGTTTCAATCTTAATGATGCTTTCTAGTTAAAGGGGAGTCCAGCAAAAAGAGCTAAATTGGAGATGGAGGAAATGATCAAGGTCTTGCACATGACATATATACTCAACATTCAAGCAAAACTGCTCTCCGGTGGACAGAGAAGAAAGCTCAGTGTCGGAATTGCGCTCATTTCTGGATCCAAGGTGACCATTCTGTATGATTCTGAAATAGGCACAAACATTGGCCTAAGTGTAGCCATCTAAACTCTAAAGACAAGAGTGACGAATTCAATTCTTAGCCTACACGAGTAGACGCGTGTCTTGGCAATCAGTACCCATTTTAACATCTATTATTTAGAATTATGCGTTGTAATTCTCTTCCTATGATAGTTCTATCCATTACAAATTCAATCACAAAATTTTATATAGGCCTAGCATAGAATTCAGCAATTAGCATATCATTCCATTATTGTCCTTTTCTTTGCCATATTAATTTCGATCACACTTCAGGCTGACCGTCTTACATTCTGACTAGTTTTTATTGCCATCAGGCCATGTATATGAATTCTGTATAATTATTACTATCTTACAGTTCGTGATTCTGGATGAGCCGACGTCTGGCATGGATCCAGAGTCACGCAGACAGACATGGGACATTCTACAGAGCCAGAGAAAGGACCGGACGATTATTCTATCAACGCATTACATGGATGAAGCCGATATTCTGGGTGACCGCATAGCCATCATGTCCAACGGAGAGATACAGTGCTACGGGACGCCTATGTTCCTCAAAAACAAATACGGTAGTCAACTTCAGTGTCATTATTATCAATCGCACAGTATACAATTCGCACCACCACCATCACAACCCCACCACCACCACCACCACCACCACCCCCACCACCACCACCACCACCACCACCACCACCACCACCACCACCACCACCACCACCACCACCACCACCACCTTACCCCACTAACACCACCTCGAACAATGAGCGGCACTTTTAAGGCGCACTACAGTCCATGTATTGTATGTGCATACATAGATATCCTACACGCCTACATCGTTTGCCACCGTTTTCGATATTGCCAATATTGAGTTCGCCTATATCTTAATTTTTCCTTAAATTATTGAACCTCATGAAGGCAGAGGTAGGCCTACATAACTGGCGATATACAGTGGGCCAGTGGCGGATCCAGAACTCTTTCAAGGAGGGCCAAAAATCTTTCATTTTATGACAGGGAAAAAATTTCGTCGTTGGTCGCCCAAAAAAGTTGATGCAAAAAAGGATTTTCGTCCGCCAAAAACGTTGATGACCTTTTTAGCCATCTATTGCAAAACAAAATGGGGGCCACCTCCAATGCAATTTTCTTTATGGGGGGCGGGCAATATGCCGTTACACCCCTATTCCTATTACTAATTTCAAACCAAATGGGGGCCAAGTCCCAACGCAGTTTGAATTGGTGGGGGGCATGGCCGGATTGCCCCCCCTTGGATCCGCCCCTAGCGATATAGCAGATATAAATATAGACATAATATTTTATTGATGTATTCTCAGATCTATAATAATTCTCTGTATTAGACCCAGTACTATTAGAAGTGATGAAATATTTTGTGAAGGCGTTGGATATCACTTGACGATAGTGAAGACGTCTACTTGTGATGTGGATCAACTGAGTGATGTAATAAAGTCTAAAATTCCCATGGCCCAGATGGTTAGCAATGAGGCGGAGGAGGTTACGTTCCTTCTGCCGAGTAATCAATCCTCACAATTTGAGAGACTTTTTAAGACTCTTGAGACTGATGACGAAACCCTCGGCATCGTGAGCTTCGGAGTCTCTGTAACGACAATGGAAGACGTCTTTCTCAGGTGAGTCTCGGCAAGTTTGCATGTCATAATTATATAAGATTTCAATATGCAGTAACTCTCCTCATTTGAAGTAGGCCTAATTATTTGCTTTTATGTCGGAACACGATTCTCAAGGACATAAAATTTCATGTATGATGTTTTAAGTCTAATATCTTCTCAAAGGCATGGTCCCAGATCATTGTCAATGGATCTAATGCCTACCTCACGTAGGCATAAGTATGCTTTCTTGTTCTGGTGTTTTCTCCCACCTTGGTGTACACTATCTACCTGTGAAGGCTCTTCCGCTGAGACTGCCCTAAGACCTTACTTTTACCATGGATAAAATTAATGGTTTCGTTTAATGACATTGTAAAATAACCTAAACGTCGCTCTGGTCCGCAATCTCCTGTCTATTCGGTCGATCCTCACGTACAACTGCGAATCTTTCGCTACCGAAGGTAAAAAAATCCTGAGACCGGAGAAATATATGAAAATTCGACTTTTATCTTTTTCGACGTTGGTGATTATAGGCCTAATGAGCTGTTTGTATGCTGCATTTTTACTGATGATCATAACGGTTATGTAAAAACAAGAGTTATTCGTATTTTTCATTTATATAGCGCCTCTTCAAAGACAACTATTCAACTCAAAATTATAGAACCATACGATGTCATGGCAATAGTTCAAGTTTGCATTACGTGTCCACGATGCAGATGGCTAAACTCGTTTAGACAGCAACAGTCCTAAACGTATTTTTCTATTTGTATAGCGCCTACACAATGAGAACTTCTCATATAAAAATAATGGAACCACTGAGAGATATGGCAATAGTTCAAGTGAACATTTTGTCCAAAATTCAGGTGGCTAAATTCATTCAGATGACAACTGTTACAGTCCTAAGCATAGTTTCCAATTATATACCACCTCTAAAAGAAATATTTCCTTAGTCCCAGTAGAGCACCTGGGTGTGCCAGCATAGGGGTGCGATGCGGGGGAAGGGGGCAAATGCCCCCAAATTTCGGGCAAGTCTGATTTTTCGGGCAAACACAGCCTCCGACGCCTAAAAAAGGTCGTGAACTTTTTTGCCAAATTTTTTGGGGGCAGGGGGCAGAAGTTCAATCTTTACCCCTCCCCGCTGAAATCTCCGTAAGCCTATGTGTGCCAGCGTTCAAAACACGGTGTTATGCACCGACCTGGTTTGCTCGGACATACCAACAAATTGTTTTCACGTCACGCCGAACTCCGTTCCCGGTACATACACGTTCGTCCGATTCATAAACCTCCATCCCAAAAAAAAACCCGATTCATAACCAAAGTATAGAAATTATTGATCGTAGACAACATTGGGCATAATCTGGGATACCAAAAGCAACGTTATATCGTATACTGAGGTTATTAAACAGACGGCGAAGTACCGCCGGATATATCCGGCGTTGAGGGAATACAAATTATTTCCTCCGCCGGATATATCCGGCGTCATAGGTATCGAATGGGTTAACAGCGGACGATTTTGGTATTCGTCGAGACTCAGTGTTTAATCTAGTTCCCACCCGCTGGGGGGGGGGGGGAATTCAGGTTTCTGGGGGAGGAGACAATCGAGCGTCCGAAAGACGCTCGTGAGGCGCGTAGCGCCGAGACACGTAGGGGAAGGGTATGGAGGAGGGGGATGTGCCCCATCAGAATTTTTTTGAATTTCCACATTGCAATGGTCGCATTTTAAGGTGTCATTTTAACAAAATGCCTGTACTTTTCAGTGCTTATAAGAGTGGACTTCAATAGATATAAGCAACACTTGACAAATATTTTGGGGGGTTATTTCCACACTGTAAAGGTATTTTTTAACACTTGAGTGCCCAAGGTAATTTTTGGTACACGAAGGCCCAAGGAGGGGGTCCGCGCGGACCCCATCGTTTTCATGCTAATTTCTTGAGAAGGGATTGGAATATCGTAACAGAAGTTGGTTCTATGTAATCCCAAATGAATTTGCAATCGATTGATGTATCTTATATTACAATTGCACCACCCGGTGTAAAATAATAGTGTAAAAATCTCGTGACACATTTTATGCTTGTTTGCGTTATTTACCGAAGGAAGCCTATAGGCGTGTATGAATATCAGCCGAATATCATGCGGTACCCTTAGTATAGGCTGTGATTGTGGGGTACAGGGTAGGACAATACTCATGAAAAATATACCATTCTATGCCCAAATGGTTGGTCTAGGAATACCTAAAAGCATTTCTGCAGATTCATAGCCTTTAAAAAGTTATCCGGGGTAAACAGGCCTGGGGTCCGGTCGGACCCCCCCCCCCTTGGGTACTCGAGGGTTAAGGTGCCATTTTAGCAAAATAACTCCATTAGACTATTCAGTACTGATAAAAAGTGTTTTAAGATCCAATATATATACATGTTTTATAAATGCAGACATGAATATAGTAGTAGCCTATGTATATAAGCTGACTTTTCAGCACTATATCAGTTTAACCCTGTTTCCCAAGATGGTCCTGAATTGCTGACCAGGACATACTTTCTGAAATCATATTTAATGGTACACAAACCAACCAAGAATTAATAAACTACCGGTACCAAATTCAAGAAACCATGTGTACTTTGTGTAGTAATGACGTTGTTTTTAGGTTTTACTAGGCCTATGTGTGTTCAAATAATAGGACCAAACTTTTTGAAATTTTACAGTTTAAAATTTGAAGGATACCACTGGTGAGAAGCCATTCAGTTGTACAAAAGTAGTATTTGTACAAATATTAGCAGTAAGTTATTCTCATGTTAGCAGGAGTGTGTCATATATTATAATAGTAAATAATAACATTATAACCATTAACCATATAATAATAAATAGTATTACAGTATATTATAACAGTTCACATAATACGATGATGTAAAAACAGCAGCTAAAACCATTATCATTTTGTCAAATTTCTGGAGGGAATGTCATATATGTTTTTAGATTTGCAAAAATAGTGTTTATACAAATATATACAGTAAGTTATACTCATTGCAACATGATAGTACCATATAATTTGAATTTGGTACCGGTAGTTTATTAGTTCTTGGTTGGTTTGTGTACCATTAAATATGATTTCAGCTAGCCAATGTTCTGCAATTTGGGATGAAATGACTTGCAGGGTTCCAGCATAGCCTATAGCTCCCCAGAAGTGATAAGCAAGAGGGCTAAGGTCTGGCGAGGTTGTTAGTCACCTTTGCCAACAAAGTTACTGCATTTGGTGGCAAAAATTAGGTAGCGTCATCATAATCAGCCTTGCCGTGCGAGCAAGCAGGCTGGAAAATGTAACCAGATGTTAGAGCATACCTGGTGAAGCTTCAATGAGTCTGGGTAAGAGAGTTCAGCGATGAGTTTGACATTTAGCATACTGAATGGGATTAAATGCAGTCTTTTCTTGCAGCCCTAACACACGCCAACATAGCTGTTGCTGAAACCATGATGTGCCTTGCAAACTTAACCCTTTCGAATGCCAAGCAAATTTCCTGAACATGACGCTTTCCCCCGTCAGACCAGACAACAACTTTCTGCCTCTCTTCCAACATCTACATAAACAAGTTTGCAGATAGCTTTCATTGTGTTCAGGCTCAACTTTTCACTGGGTCTTTTGCTATAAACGCGCGATGTCCCAGTCTCTGTTCACGTAGCCTAACGTCCGAGTTCCCATTTTATCATATGCAGAAACTTTGCCCATGACGTTGAGTAACGGATTCACAAACTGAGACATTAATATACAAAATATGACCAAATACTAACAGCTTACATCATAAACAGCTTCGTTACAGCTCTTAGTAAGGTTGTATGACATCATCATTATTTTGTGTTTTGTAATTTGCCAAAAAATCGCAATGAAATCACATGTATTGGAACATGATTCTTCGGATATTTGAAAAAAACGGAATTGAAAGTGTAAATAGCTGTAACATTTGCAAACATAAAAAGTTTCAAGTGAAACTTTCAGGGATTAATCGCATTCTATCCGGTCGTGCATTTTTTTTATTGAGCCACCCTGTATAATACGTGAGTCATGGATCGCTTTTTTGTTGCGTGAATCAAGGCCTATTCAATAAATGTTATTTTTTTCATACGCTGCTTATTAAATTAATCACCCATTCAATGTTTGACCCGGTTTTTATACATCTATTATCAGTAGCAGTATGTCAATATGGTAATCTACATTGCGTGAGTCGTTGCTGTTGTTTGAACTCAGAGTAAAGAATTCGTCTACACTGGAAGGTGGACCAGGGACAAACATAGCGGTCGATGCAAATTTACAAGAAGACTCATTACGTTAAGTTTTTTCCTTTATAGACTATTAAATTCTTATTGATGACAGGGTAAAGAGACATTATCACCCCGACATTATCCCCAGGAAAGGACATTATCGCCAGGCATTGTTGCATAAAGTGTAGGCCCCTTAAGGCTATCTTTTTTTATTGTGGTTTGTTTTCAATATTTTGATCCGAAGAAATAATTGCCTCGAAGCCATTTCCCCTTGTAACTTCAGCGGCGATTAGTATATTAGAGATAGATGAAAATATTGATAACAAACCACGAAGTGGGATGGTGGATGAAAATCTTCAGACCAAAACAAGAAGCGGGATGATTTTTCTGATATTTTTGTTGCAATAAATGCGATGATTGATGCAAATCACAGTTTGCAGGGGGTAATATTTAGGAGGGGTAATTTGAAACCTTTACACCGGAGTTTATTGAGGAAAATAAATGTGTGCGTAAATGGAATTTGGATTGATAAAACTAATTCTTGGCGAAGTGGAAGTTGGGTTTGTGAAAATAGATGCTCTTGTCAATGTAAGTTGGATGAATCTAAGTCTTTGTTGAAGTAGAAGATGGATGGAGATGGAATCCTCCTCTGCCTAAATACAATGTAGAAACTTGTGTGACGGAAAAATGCATCGGATAATGGAAGCTGGATTGATGAAAAACTTCCTGGTTAAATAGAAGTTGGAATGCAGATTAGGCTATTATTTTACTTTAAATAAAAGTGGGACTGATAATTATTCTCGATTAAATCGGACCTGCCTTGATGATAATTGTACGTAGGCCTATGATTATTGTTTAATAAAAGTTGGAATAAAATCTATGCTGGACTAGCATTTACGACCCTTCATTCACGCCAGCCATATTTTCCTCTAGGACCATAAACTACACATCAGACCCTCGGGCTGAAACCAATTACACTAGCAAAGCCTACATTATAACATTTCACAATAGAATTTTGTTGCTGTAGCCCAGGGGTGTCAAAGAGCTGGCCCGCGGGCCATTTCTGGCCCGCCGACGATTTTTTCCTGGCCCGCGGAGTCTTCTATAAAGATTACAAAAGTATTTAAAATGTTGTCAAAATTTAAAAAGAAGCGAAAAGTGGACATTGAATCAAGATTTTTTCATGATATTTGGACTTTTCTGGGAATTGGCTGACCAAGCCCGGAGCTCCCTCTCAGATCACTACCCAATTTTGCTCAGAAACTTCGACACCCTGGCCTGCCAATTGTTAGAAGATGTTCACACTGGCCCGCCACTTGTTGGAAGATGTTCACACTGGCCCGCCACTAAAAAAGGTTTGACATCTCTGCTGTAGCCTATAGTTAAACTCTCGCATTCTGTACAATAACTTATAAGGCTTTATATATTTATAATAGGGCTGTTGTTCGATTAAAAATTTTAATCGAAATTAATCGCGCGATTAATTTTTTTAATCGCAATTAACGCCAAATTAATCGCAATACATTTCTTTCAAATATATTAATCTGACTATTTTCTAAGGACCCCTGAAGCATATAGTTTTAATGACTGAATGCATTCTTTCTATTGCAAACATATTCAATAACCTTTGGCTTAGGTCTAATTACTCTGCATTTAGTTTATTGAACAGTTTTGTATGAAAGACAGAATTGAATTGAAACAAAACCTCAAAATCCCGTTATTTTTTACCCACTTTTAATTAAAATGATATAGACCTAAATGAAAATTAGACAACCGTTTTCTGACTATCAAAATTAATTATTTATTCCGCCAATTGTATATGCAGACCAGTTTATTTATATTGGTCGGTTCAAGGGATGCTCTTATTAATTAACAACAGTAGGTCTACTAGATCTATATTGAACCTCATTATTTAGTCACAATTTTTCACAAAAGTTGGGGTTCTTGCCAAACCTCGTCTCAGTTGTCCTTCTGTAAACATTTATAATTTGAAACCTGGATCCAATGCTCTTGCCATATCCAGGAGTTCAACCAACGCAGTCTGACGGGGTGAGGAAACAACTTTAGTGGACGATGCGATGCGGTCCATGTCGACGGCTCATCGTTAACGTTTAAAGCATGTTAGGCGATAATTGAGGAAAGAATTGCTACGATAATAGCCCACTCAAATTCTTGTTTGGAATATTTGCCAAAGAATGTATCACTAGTTTAAGTATGAGCCTTCTGTTTAAAACGAGTTTTCTGCCTTTAATTCCATTTTAATCAGATCTAATTAACGCGTGCGATTAATGCGTTAAAAATTTTAATCGCAAAATTTTTTAACGCGTTAATCGCACGCGTTAACGCGATTAAATCAACAGCCCTAATTTATAATGAATTTCAGGTGCTGAGGTGCAATATCAGAAGGAGACCGGTTGGAAACGGGAGAATCTTCAGCTGCGTGCCATGATCTACAAGCGATCAATTCATTCAATGCGAAACTATTCCCTTACATTGGGACAGATTCTGATTCCAGTTCTTTTTGCTATACTCGCCTGCTGTAGCCTTTTTAATTTGTCAACAGACTATGGCATCGTAGCTCTAACCCTTGACCTGTCCAAGTACGAAAATCCAATCACACCATACGACGTTCTAAACCCATCTGCGAACGCAGAGAGACTGGCTAATTGCTATAAAGCTAGTGTTTCAGGTCAGAGTGAACCTGTCTTCATCAAAGCCGAGCCGGGCTACACCACAGTGGATGACTATCTGCTAAAGATGGCTGAGGACCAAAAAGACCAGTACTACAGGAAGTACGAGATCGGCGCTATAATAAAAGAGGACCGTGACGGAAAGTTGAACATATCCGGACTTTATAATAGCAAAGCCTACCACGCGATTGCCATTTCCATATCTTACTTGGCAAACACTCTGATGAGATGTTTTGGAAACGAAGAATACCAGATTGTAACCATAAACAACCCATTTCCAACGAATGCTTCGAAACTGATGATGGAAACCTCGGTTAAAAAGGAATTTAAAGCATATGGTTTTTCGTTCCTCGTGTCTTTCGGATTGGCCATCCTCTTCGCTACGTTCCTGGTCTTTCTGATCAAAGAGCGAAAATCTGGATCCAAGCACAGCCAACTTGTGAGTGGAGTCAGACTGTACAACTTCTGGCTGTCAACATTCATTTGGGATTTCGTCAACTACCTCGTTCCGTGTATCTTGATCATCGTCGTCATCCGGAGTTTCAACGCTGATGGCTACTGGCAAAATTCTTGGTTGGTATTTCGATATGACACGTTTAAACGTTTATTCATTTGGCTCACAATGCGAGTATTGAGGGAAATATTATAAGAACTGTGGAGAAAGGACGGACTGGAAAGTTGAGGAAGACGAGGAGGAAAATGAATAGAAAGAGTAAAAAGTTGAAGGTGAATATAGGCTAATGAGAAGAATGCAGAGAATGTAAAGCAGAAGAAGAATAGCGAAAAAGAGCAAAAACGAAATAGATGAATAGGAGGTGGAGAATTTAAACTAAGGACAACTATCAGTTAGATATTGAGTGTGCACTGGAAGAAAAGTTGATTGCCGTAGTCTTCGAGTATTTTTTGCGCTCGGTGATAAAACTTGGTGTTAGGTCTTCGGGAGTCTTCTGGCTCCTCACAGCACGTGGATGATCGTTTCCTCGCACAGAGAAATCGAGACAGCTTTGAATTTTATTTTATTCATAACTAAATTTTTAAAACAGCGATAAACTCAACATAATTCTCTTTGGTGATTCCGTGTTTCACCTTAGACCAATTATCATGCAACGCCAGCTTAAATCTTTCCCGCCGGAATTGTTTTGATACCTATCCTGTTAATCGGGTCGCGGGTGACCCGTTCCGGCGGAAAAGGCGAAGGCGTGTCACGTGGTCAAGGTCGATAATAACCTAGCTGATTTGCAATTATTATATTTATTCAACGACGATGTCCAATGTGAACTGAAGATCGGAAGGTAAGAAAAGCATGACCTCAATAACAACAAAATGATTATTATCGTAGTGTGGTGGGGCAGGAGCGCGAACTTTGTTGGGGAACGCTGGGTGGAGCGAAAAGCCAAAACTTTCCCGTGCAACACCGGGTAGCATGCGAATTTGTAGGTCAGCGCGACCATTTTCAGTTCTCAATTCACTTTAAAACCCGAGATGTGGACATTTTAAATTTTGATGCAGTAGTTAGCGCCTACGCAGATTTAAGAAGCAATTTCACCTTGGGGTGGAGGGAGGGCGGAAGCTAGTAATTTTCCGGGAAACGCCGGGTAGGGCCTATAGCAGCTAGTTTTAATTTGTAACGGGAATAGATACCACACTATTTAAATTTCGGCGGTAAATGACTTTTACCTTAGACCTGACCTCTTTGTCAACCAATAACAGTCAGTGTACTCAAATCAAAACGACGTCACACCTAATTAGTATTCAAACAGCACGCTGAACGCTGATGCACGTAAGTAGGCCTAATTAATTGCGATCGTAATTAAATTTCGCAATATACTAACACTGAAATCTTTTAAATTAACACTCTAAAATGGTTCAAGATTCCGGACGAAAGCACCCAATTTGTAACCCCGGTGTAACGGTTTCAAATTACCCCCTCCTAAACATTACCCCCCTGCAAACTGTAATTTGCGTCAATCATCGCATTTATTGCCCATAAAATATCAGAAAAATTATCCCGCTTCTTGTTTCGGTCTGCAGATTTTCATCCGTCATCAGACTTCATAATTTGTTATTAATATTTTCATCTGTAACTAAAATACTAAATCGCCGCTGAAATTAGGACATGGAGAAATGGCTTCGAGGCTATTATTTTTCCGATTAAATTATTGATAACAAACCACGAAGTGGGATGACGAATGAAAATCTTCAGACCAAAACAAGAAGCTGGATGATTTTTCTGATTTTTTAGTGCAATAAATGCGATGATTGATGTAAATCTAGTTTTCGGGGGGTAATCTGAAACCGGTTTCAAGTTACCGAGGGGGGGTAATGTTCAGGAGGGGGTAATTTGAAACCTTTACACCGGTGTAAAGGTTTCGGATCACCCCCTGCACATAAGATGTGCATCATTCATCACCTTTATTGCGCTAAAAAAATAAAAGTGATCCCGCTTCTTGTTTTGCTCTGAAGACTTTCATCTGTCGTCCCACTTCGTGGTGACTGGTTTGTTATCAATGTTTTGATCCAAAAAATAATAACCTCGCAGCCGTTTCTTACTTCTTCATGTGACTTTAACGGCGATTAGTATTTTGGTTACAGATGAAAATATTGATAAAAAACCACGAAGTGGGAATACAGATGAAAATCTTCAGAGCAAACCAAGAAGCGGGATTTTTTAATGATTTTTTAGCGCAATAAAGGTGATGAATGATGCAAATTTATTGTGCACTGGGGGGGGGGGTGTATCTGAAACGGGGTAATTTGAAGCATTTACACCGGTGTGTATTAATTTCATTCGTTCATTCATTTCAAGAATTTGTATATCGCCCCTTCAAGAAATCCACTCAGAAGCGCTCCCAGTCCAACCACGGTGAAACAAAAAAGTTAAGGAGCTTGTAGAACACTGGTGATTCAACCCTAGGTAGCAGGCGCATCTGCAACGGGAGACTATTCCAGACAGATGGACCTACATGTACAACTGAGAAAGCACATGAAATGGGGAAGTAAAGCACGAGAATGAGTAGGCTACGGAAGAAAGGGATTTAGGTATAAGCCTAATTATGCTCAAGAATGCAAAACATTCAAGGCAATTTGTCATTAATTTTGTGAAGCATGAAAGAAGGCTTATTAAGGCCAATAGTCACCGAAGACAAGTATATAAAACCGAGGCTAGTCAAAATCACAGGTTATGTCACAGTTGGGATCATAGTTGGTTAAGAGGTTTTTCGTTTTTTATTCTTTGTCCAAAAACGTCGTTTTTTACTTTTCGTGTGGTTTTTTTCCGTTTTTTGCAATTTTTAAAAAACTTTATATATTTATTTACTCTCTGTTATTATTTTCCATAATTTTTATTTTGTATGATTTTCCTTACGTTTTCACCGTATTCCCAAGGAGTCAGCCAGCCTAACTGATGTCATTAGCCTATTTCATTGCTTGACATTAATCATCATTTTGTAAACACTTGTAGTAGGCCTAGGTCACTAGGCCTACTCACTACAAGAAAAAAGGGAATTTTAAGAGTTAGGCCTACGTGTATTTTGATATAAACTTCTTTGGCTATAGGGCCTAAGTAAGAATTTTATGTACTATAGGCTAGGCCTATACCTGTTACAACTTGGCACACAGATTTCCTATAATCTTTACTTCTGATTAGATTTTAATTGTCTAATGTCGATAAGACAATTAAAGAGATGCGTTGTCCGATGTGCAGATCTGCACGGGAAGGACTAAGTAACTAAGTAAGTAATGTCGATAAGCATGATCTTATGGAAACTTATGTTCACAATTTAAATTTGAAAGGATTTTTAATGGCCTTTAATTTTTTTTATTTTCTTATTTAACCAAAGTTATAAGAAAAAATCTCTTGCAGATTAATGTTACTTATTATTAAGTTTCACTTATAATAAGTTTCGACTACTAATAAAATAGTGTTATTTCACGATTAGGCCTAAGATAAAATTGCATAGCCTAAACAAGGTTTCTAAGTTTAAAAATACGGTTGCATATGTTACAAAGTCAAAATCTTTTCAGTGTCGGTTTTTTCCGTTTTTTTTCCGTTTGTTAAAAAAATTGGGAATAAAAACCATGCGTTCCTCCGTTTTTTATTCCGTGTCCATGGTTTTTTTACATCTATGGTTGGAATATTGCATAGGCTAGCTTACAGCTGTGGAATCCATACGTGAAGCAGAACATGGAAAAACAAGAGAAAGTGCAGAGATAGGCTCCGCTCCGAACAGGGCCGTGTTTAAGGTTCTTCGAGTGTCGGTGCAAAGTGTTACAGCAGAGGCAAAGTGTCGTTCGGCAGTCTTACAAATTAGTCATTTTACAAAAAACCTGTTCCATAGGCTAGCCTACGTGGTTTTGTCGGCTGTGGCGGGTAAGTAACCAAGCGCCCAACGTCAGTGAACTTAGTGAAATTAATTAGGCCTATTTCTTACACTTACTGATTTTACAAAAGAACTAAGTATAACACCGAGACTCGCAAAATACATTTGGCCAATGTCCCAATGACAACAACACTACATGTAGGCTCAGGGGCATTCGGTGCACCGCACCGAATGGACCTATGTTAAACACGGCCCTGGCTCCGAAAATGATTTCGGGTTGCATATAATTATGTGACCTATGAAGAACGGTTGAAAATGTTTGGGTCAACAACATAGGAGAGAAGGAGGCGTAGAGGAGAGACAAATTGAAGCACATTAAGATCATCACTGGAAACAAAACATTACGCTTGTTGTATTCGAGCTTAACGACACTGTTTCATATCGAAGATGATTAGTGTCGGAGGCAGAGTACAACCTCACACTCCACGTTTGTATTGCGACCGAGCCACCCGCAGTAAAGATCCGAGAAATTAATCTCTGACCGGGAATCGAAACATTACGCTGAGAGTTCTTTGACTTAGCACCAAGCAAGGCAACTCTGGGTCACATGCACAAACTGTTTATGAAGCCGACTCAGCCGAGAAGTAGGCCTACATTAGTACAGATATTCTGTGCTAGAGTAGTAGACACGTGGAACCGTTTCGAAGGCAGCGCTATCTTGGTGGGCACAGTCACAGCGTTTAAACTTTAAGAGGAAGCTAGGAACTTTTGTTACTATAAGTGTTTCATGTTCCAACAGATAGTCCTGCTCAGCGTTTTCTGAACCACTGAAAACCGTTGTCGTGTTACATGTAGGCTATGTTATGCTATTTTATGTCAATTTCAGGATAATCTTTGCTGGTTTAATGTTATACGGTTTTGCGATGTTGCCATTCGCCTACGCAATGTCGTTCCTTTTCGAAGAAGCGTCGTCCGGATCCGTTTGGCTTTTCGTCATCTGCATCATTACAGGCAAGGAGTTACAGCATCTATATAAATAAAAATGAAACGTTCCAATAGTTTGTTCCCAGTGTTCTCAAAAACTTACGCACAGATTGTTTCGAAAATTTAACAAAACCTTCCATTCCACTAGGACAGTATCCATTTTGCTTTTTATCCGAAAAACGCAATATTTTCCACAAAAAGTGAAGTTTGCATTCCGCTCGACCGCCATTTGCAAATTCAACAAAGCCGTAGGGTTGCCAGATTTCCGAAAAGCGTTGCCCAGGAATCACGTTGTAAAGCCGCCCAAAAGTCGCGAGACGATCAGGGTTGCCCAAAATCGCCCAAAAGTCGCGATAGTCGGCAAGGAACGGTGTGAGGGAGGAAAGAAGAAAGAGGGAGCGGGACGAAGAGGGAGGGGAGAGACCGGAGGGGAGGGATGGAGAAGGGAGGTGGAGGGAGAGGGGGAGGGGAAGGGGAGGGGAGGTCTTTTCTGCCACAGCAACGCGTGCCCGGTACAGCTAGTATCTTTATAAATCCAGTAAATTTTTTGTCAAACTTTCCCGATAAATCTCAACGATATCGCAGATTTTAATTATTTATTCATTTGTTCGGAAATCATTTACCTTTAGCGAATTCTTCTGCAATGTAGGCTATGCCTGCTCCAAGCCTAAGCGGTAAAGAATGAAGTTTTTTCGAAAATGTTTATTTGGCAAAGACACTGATATGCCAAATGCATGATAAATCTAAGCATTAAACCACATTGTCCTGACCATCTGAACTGACCGCCAGATGAATATTTCAGGAAGGGACTTAGGCTACAGACGAAAAGCGAACCATAAAGGTATAGACTCTCTCTATCTAGCACTGCAACAATGCATTATATTATCACAGAATCTGCGTATTATATAGGCCAGTTTGCTTCTTGTTGTTTTGAAGGAACCTTTACAGGCATCGTTATCTTGATGCTGAGATTATCACTGCCTCAAGGTGTGCTAACTGTGGAGTGGATATTCTACATCTTCTTTCCCACGTACTGTTTCAATGCGGTTCTCCACCATAGCTACTCAAACTATCACGGTCATAAAGACTGCAGCAAACTCGCCGGTGGATTGAAACTTGCCGATATATGTGCACTTTCGAAACAACTTGGTCAAACCAATCGTTGTTGTCAAGGTAAAAGTAAAAGACGATTGTATTCCGTAAGCCTACTTAAAGCCCACATGCATACGATATAATACTAGGCCTAGCCTATATGGCTTGTAAGTTTATTTGGAATGTACTTAGTGGTTATAGGCTATAAATTCAATGGTAGGCCAATGTACGATGTTGTTGTGAAGGCCTATGTGGTATGCATGTCCGTATCAACGAACGTATGCATACTTCATATTAATTTTACCTAAATATTTTGTTTGTAGTAACTGAGTAATTTCATCAATCTCATCATGCCCTTTTATAATTTATGTTGTTCTCGACCTGATCCAACTAGACCTACATGTCGAAGAAGTTCGATTTCAGGCGTCCTAACTCACAGTTTGAATTATTCCGCGTCAGTTTAGGTTTTCTCGCGCGCGAAAGAAACCCTGTAGTCTATGATCCGAGGTACAGGGCGTAATAAAAGTCGTTGTATAATCTACAACACCGCACAAACATAGTTTGTTTGGAAATCTATCACAATATTTAGATATTTTCACACATATTATGCATATTTATAAATATGTAGGCTATATACAATAAAAACTGTGCACAATCGTTTCTGTCAGAACTTCGTAAAATTTCCACCAATTTTAATAACTGTTGGTAGGTAGATGGCAAAATGACTGAAATTGTATGCCTTATTAAAATTTTCCACCTCACCTGACTCATATCACCGCACTACCTTGTTGAAAGCATATGTACCAATTTCTTATATAACGCTTACATTTAATTACTTGCAACAAACTTTCTGCAGACGACTGAATTAATTGCGTGTCAAAGTAAATTGGACCTACTATCGTGACAACCTTCTTACCCAGAAGCTGCTGCTAGACATGCGCCAGATACCTGGCATCCCCGGGCGAGGTTTTTCCTTTCAACAGGATGGAGTCCCGGCGTATCGAGCACGCGACACGGTCTCTTTCCTGGAGCGAGAGACGCGCGACTTAATCCTTCCAACACTGTGGCCGCCGAATTCACTGGATCTTAACACGGTCGACTATAGCATAATATGCTATAGTCGACCGTGTTAAGATACAGTGAATTATTATGGTCTGAATCATTACGGAGTGTGCTGCCTGAGAAGGTTTACTGCTACGGAATAGCCAACGTTGACGAACTCAAAACGCGCCTAATCAATGAGTGGGCGCGCTTTGACCAGTCCATCGTTGAAGCTGCTGTCGGTCAGTGGCGTCGCCGTCTAAGCGCTTGTGTCCGCGTATGCGGGGCACATTTCGAGCAGCAATTCTAGCACTTTTAAGCACTTCTAAGCAGATCTGTCATAACAATTTAAAAACTATACATATTTCACTTTGCATGTAATAAAAATATAAGCATTATATAAGAAATTGGCACATACGTGTTTAACAAGGTAGTGCGGTCCTATGAGTTAGGTGGAGTGGAAAATTCTTACATATCATAACATTTCAGTCATTTTTCCATCTACCTACCAAACATAATTTTAAAAAAATTGGTGGAAATTTGACGAAGTTTTGAGATAATCAATTTTGCACAGTTTTTATTGAGACACTGTGCATAATATGTTATAATATGGCTTCACGACAACTGGTGTACACTGTACAGACAACTCATATTGATGAAATAGAAGCTGGATTTATGAAAAAAGTTAAATGGTTTTCTAGCTTAAATTCTTTTATAAAATCAATGATCTTTCTTACACATCTTCCGTCTTATCCTTCACTCTATTTGTTAACGATACTAATGGCTTAGAAAATTCTAATATGTGTCTCCACTCTTTGATTCAGGCTATAAACGATGATTTCGTCATTCGTGTTTGTTGATATAAACATGTACTTCATAACAATAACAAGTTTTGATTGATGAATTGATTACATTTTTAAGACAATTGCGGCAACATCTGCGCTTTCGTTGACAACTACCTGTCGTTTACGTCGCTTGGGGTTGGGAGCCCTTTGCTTTTGATGTTTATTCAAGGCATCGTTTTCTTCCTCATTCTCTACGTAATCGAAACCGACATCATTGGACGTCTACATAAAGCAATGGCTTCGAACCGAGAGAGTGAAGCCATGATCACCGAGATGAATGCTGCTGAATATCGAACGATAGGTGACGATTTGGATGTGATCAACGAGAAACAGCGCATTCGTCGGACTCATCATATAGAGGACCTCAGAGAGACGGAGCCAGTGATCACCAAGGATCTGACGAAGCTGTATGATAACTTTGTGGCCGTTAACCAGTTGAGTATCGGAGTCTCTCAGAAGGAATGCTTCGGTCTCCTGGGAGTCAACGGAGCCGGAAAGACGACCGTCTTCAAGATGCTAACCGGAGAAATTCGACCATCCTTCGGAAGCGCCTATGTTGCTGGAAAAAGCGTTGAAGATGACCTTGCAGAGGTGCGTCAGAAGATCGGTTACTGTCCGCAGTTTGACTCCATCATCGACCAACTGACTGTTCACGAGACGCTCTGGATGTACGCATGCGCACACGGAATTTCGTCTGTCTTATCAAAACAGGTCATTGACCGACTCATCGAAAATCTGACGCTCAAGCCATACACCGACAAACTAGCGGGAAAACTAAGGTGAACTCGCGAAAAAATATGCTCTCTTGCAAAGTGTTAAGTATTAAAATGTTTGACAAGAATTAAGAAGGGAAGATATCAATTCCAAATAGCCTACTTAAATCTCTTACTCTCTGCTGGTATGCACCGATGGCACAGTTTTTGATACGTTCCGTGTCTTTGACCTTTATACTTGCCTTAAGTCTACCTTTTCCTTGTTGGTGTTCTGTAGCTTATTTGTTTATCTTGCTGGTTTAGTTACTTTACAATACACCGCGTACGTCTTAATGTTATTTTCTTAGCATAAAATACTTAATAGACCTTTTTATCTAAATATGGTGTTGCGCTGTTGTTAGCGGTGGCAACAAGCGTAAGTTATGTGTGGCCGTTGCGTTGATTGGAAATCCGACGGTCGTCTTCCTCGATGAACCGACAATGGGCGTCGATCCAGAAGCCAGAAGACACGTCTGGAATACTCTGGCCGCTGCAAGAAACACCGGCGCCACCATCATACTCACGTCGCACAGGTAGGAATACATTCAATGAATTCATGCAGGACAACCCATTATTGTCCGATTGATGTTTACCGGGCGCAGTGGACAATTCGATTTCTTCTAATGACAAAGTCAGTTCGGGAACTGTTCAGTGTTTAGTGTTTACCTCAACTACGATCGACGAAATAATCGTCGGTTAATTTTGTTGAGGCAGAATGATTGATCGGAATGATTGATAGAATGATGGATCGGAATGATTGATGTAGACTTAGATAGGTTTGGCATGGACCTGAGCATGGACATCACTGTGGCTGAGAATTGAACACTGTGGAGACATTTATTAAACTCATTGTGCAACGCTCCCATTGGTGGAGTAGGCGGCGAATGATGATGAGAATGATTGTCGGATCGACTTATCAGTCATAGCGTAAATCCTTATCGGTTAGGCTGTTGACCCGTCCACGTGGAGTGGGATCCCGCTTGCACTGCGTTTACTACCGGTACCTAGGTTATCGAAATAATTTGCTTGCTTTCAACCAGTCGCTCACGACCTATGTTTTTTAGCCATGGCTGGGCTGGGAGCGCCTCCGAGTTTACTTCTTCAAGGGGTGCTATGTACATTTTTTAAATGAGTGAGTGAATTGCAACTTTATTTCTCTTGTTATCTTGTTTTACAAGCATGGAAGAATGCGAAGCCATCTGTACTCGGATCGGAATTCTTGTCAGCGGTCGCTTCCTCTGCCTTGGGAGCCTCCAGCACCTCAGGAATAAGTTCGGTGATGGATATACACTCGTCATCAAACTACAGCGCTCAACTGACACCGATAAACCAAAGGAACTTCGGGAACGGATTGAGAAACTGAATACGTTCATAAGAAAAAAATTCCCAGACAGCGTCCTTAAGAACCAGCACGAGAACCTTCTTAACTACCAGGTCAAGGTGCAGATTTTTAAGTGGTCTGAAATTTTCGGGATCATGGAGAAGGCGAAGGTGAAGTACGAGATCGAGGACTATTCGGTGGGACAGACGACTCTTGAGCAGATCTTTATCGCATTTGCCCGTCAGCAGCGAGAGTCGCAAGAAATCACAAGGATGAAGAGATTCCTTGGACTTTGCTAAGCCGACATCTCGTCAAATTCTACCAACTGCGTCGTCATTTGATCTAATTTTTACATTCTGAAACAGCATAAACATAAGAAAATAAAAGCAACTCTATCGTTGAAAATATGAAAGTTAATATTTGCAAATTTCTTTCTTGAATCACTTGATAAATTTCTCTATTGTGTTGCTAATAAGATACTTGCACATGAACTGAGCTAGAATAGCTTACATTATCAGGTTGTGTCCTTAAATCGTTGGAAGAAATTTCATGTCGCTCTTTTCATCTTATGAGATTAACTAAACTTCACTGACAGTTATTTTTTATTAGCAGACTTGCGTTATCCCGCTAATCATGGCTAATGTGACTAATGCACAAGGTGCCATACAATGATCAAGTGTCGCGGGATTAACTGTCCGGTACTAACTGTCACGGTATTTAGTGTCGCGGGATTAAGTGTCATGGAACCAAATAAAGTCATGTCGCGTCCTCCCATGGGCGGAGTTTATCAGGGGCTGGAAGGTAGGGTGTCCCACCAAAACTTTTTTCTTGAAATTCTTAGGTCCCATCAGTCAAAAAGTTTCCTATGGAGATGATAATATTTGTGTAATGTTTTTGATTTTTTAAAATAATTTTTAGGTGTCCCTATAGAAGTCTCAAATTTTAAGTATAGGATACAATGATATTCGTCTGCAAATATTTCAATATATGAGGTAACGTCATTCAAACCACATTTATTTGAATGCTTTTGCACAAAATATGACTTGTCCTACAATGTAATTGCTCAAAAATGTTATGCTGTATTGTTCTCAGACTGGTTTTTGCAGTTACTTGTCTGAAATTTGACAAAATTGATAGGCCTATATGCACTGACTTTCATATAAATTATTATTAGAGTTTGGAATATTATCTAACCATTATTGACTACTATGATAATCCAACCAGTTATTAAGAACATAGTTTACTTTGAGATGGCATATTGGTACACAGTACCACAGTACCAAATGTGAAATAGCCACACGTTTGGTCCAGTCAGTAGTTCACTACATGTGAAGAAGTGACTCAAGTGAGTCATGGTTGGAATTTGGGAAGTCCTTTCTGTGTTTTTCAACAGCTTGCAATAAGAACTGTTTTCCATTTGTTGCAGCATTAAATGTCTGTATAGGCCTAATTATGCGATGTCCCAGATGGTCAAGTAGCAGGAGGACTCTCTAGAAGCTGTCGTCAATGCCAGTAGTCTGGAAATAGCTTTAAGAGCTCTGGTAAAGTTTGGAAGAAATTTGACCAAGCGAGATCCAAGTTCGGGGTCATGCGGAGTATGAGATTTGCTTTCTTGAGAGGTGTTCTGAGATCGGAAAACAATGCAAGAGTTGCATGGTCTGAACTGAAGTACCAAGAATGGCCTTGCATTGCTTTAATACTGAGACCAGGATAATCGTATATTTATCGATAATCTGACTAACAGGATGTAATTAAATGAAACACTAGCTTCGGGCCGTTATATTACTCAATGAAAATGGAGTTACTGTTCTATGGAAACGAGACTGTCATCTGTTTAATGAACAGATAATGATTTGCATGTATTAAACGTTTTAACATTTTTGTGGTATCAGTGTAAGCCTTCATCCAATCCTGGCGCACTGTCCGACCTGTAGCTGTACCGCGCCAGTCCGAGCGCTCCGCCGCCAGTCCTTTCAGATCAGAAGCCGACATGCGGACATTCAGCAATTTTTCAGATTGGCTTTCAGATTGTCCTTGTATTTTCTGTATCGAAACAATCCGGTTGACAGACCGCAACCGGTTACAGTGTAGGCCTACATTTAGGCAATTTAAACAATTAAGAAGAAGGCAAACGACAGAAGACACACATCTTAACTACTAACAGAACACACAGCCTGCAATAGCCTACGCGGCGCTAATAGCAGCCTGCAAAGCATGTCGGCCTTACGGGGAGCATATTATACCCGAATCACAAGCCGTAGTCTATAGCGACGTAAAATTATTTAAAACATGTTTTAATCATTTTTTCATTGCTCATCCAACTTCTAATTCTACTATATCACAGTTCCATTATTCATCCAACTTCTACTTCAACTAAAACTATTTTGGTCGTTCATCCAGCCTCTAGTTTTACGGCTACAACTTAGCATAAAATCATGATTTCCTCGCTCATCCAGCTTCTACTTCTGTAAATTAATATGCTCATCCAGCTTCTAATGATAGGCCTACTGCAATACGTCAGCAGTAATATGTTTAATCTTTCATCCAATTTTCAGTTTACGGAAAAATATCTCTGAAGTGCTATACGGCTTGGGATTCGGACTCGTTGCCTCTCGCTCTCTAGCCTACGGATTACGGAAGCATGTTATTCAATGCGCTACCCCGCCCCCCCCCCACCCACTTGAGCGTTGAGCATGGTCGCCTGTTAGTTGGTGGTAGTTTCAGTTTTAAGACATTGTGATAAAAAATTAAAGAAAATCATAAGTGTTACCAGGTAGTGGTACCCTGCTCTTTTATACATGCTTGGGGCTGGCACCGTCTGTAGTGCATGGATTGTGCTTAATCAAGATTATTACCGGTCAGGTTTTTAATTCGACTTCGTTATTTAGGCTAATTCGCGAAAACACCTCTAGCGGCTGCGTGAAGAAAGATCGGAATTCACCAATGACGTCATAATCAATGCAATAACGTTTATATTGAGTATTGCATACACAATTATTTTTAAAAATACGTTTCGTAACTTCGTTAAGTTGAAAGAGTCGACTTATATTATTTTGCTACTGATTATTTTTATAATAGACGTTGGCATTGCCACCGTTTACACGCTAATTAGCTAACATTTTGTAGAAGCAATAGGCCTACTGTTTATCAGTCGCGACATAATTCAAACGTTTTTCTTGCGAATTATTTTACACAAATAAGCGAGGCTATGTAGTAAGCTTAATATGTAGTATCTATTATGCGAGCAGTCGTTCGTACGCTGTGTTGTGCATTCTCTCCGACAGACATTTGACCTGCAATGGCAGAACCACGTGAAGCTACACACCAGCATGGAGGAAATGCGTACGTTTTTTTCTTCACATTAACAATAATAAACGTTTAAACTTTGGGCGTTAAGTAAGGAAAAGTCATAGGATAGCCTACTCATAGTTTATGTCAGTTGTGATATTTAGCGGCTTTCCTCAGATCTTTGTCAGAAAAGTTGTGCTAATATTATCCAGACGAAACACCATAAACAGAATGGCCAGGCCAGATAGCATGCACCTTCTGGTGCCAGGTTGTAAAGTTGGAATAGGGCCTACATTGATTAGCCTGCAGCCTTTGCTATTTTCTCGCCTAAGTATTTATAGTCTCCTCGGGGAGTTAAGACATTCA
>OX243814.1:9115416-9165416 GCA_945859605.1 Lumbricus rubellus | reverse complement strand
TTCAGCATTTACCTTTCCTCTACTGAAGTCCTATTTTTTCATTTCCCTGTTTCCGCCGCCGTCTACTGCTATTACGCCACCAAGATAGCGTATGTAAAGCATTCCTAACATCCACTTCCTATTATACTTCTGAGCAGAGCCCTTGAAGAGGCGCTATATAAATCACATAGATAGATAGATAGATAGATAGATAGATAGATAGATAGATAGATAGATAGACAGACAGACAGACAGACAGACAGACAGACAGACAGACAGACAGACAGACAGACAGACAGACAGACAGACAGACAGACAGACAGACAGACAGACAGACAGACAGACAGACAGACAGACAGACAGACAGACAGACAGACAGACAGACAGACAGACAGACAGACAGACAGACAGACAGACAGACAGACAGACAGATAGATAGATAGATAGATAGATAGATAGATAGATAGATAGATAGATAGATATAGTGATAATGGACTGAGCCGTCGATACGACGGATCTCACGTCGTGAGTCGTGAGTAAGGCTCCAATCCTGGGCTGTCAAGTCTGGCCACATTCAGCACGTTACTTCCTTGCTTTACGCCGCTGCCGCTTTTCCTTGAGCTGTACCAACCAATGTACCATCCTTTGAAGTTCAAATCTTTCCACCGTCTCGCTGCATGTACAGCGCCATTCCGAGCGCTCCACCGCTAGTCCTTCCAGATCAGAAGCCGACATGCGGACATACCGCAATTTTTCAGATTGGCCTTCAGATTGTCCTTGTAACGCTTGTACTGTCCTGCCTATACCCGGGTGCCAAGGTCGTAGTAGCCATGATTTGATTTCGGGAAGTGTTTCTTCGGGGTGGGGGGGGGAGAATTTAATTTACTGATGACAACTTTATATAGGCCTAGTGGTCGGAATGATGACACACTTAACCACTTACGATATGTTTCATACAAACATCAGCTAGCTACAACTAAGACGACTTCAAATCCTGAGCGACTCCCCCAACTGAAAATGCTGCACACTACCACATCTTACGTGCTCTCCTGCAGGTTATTCAATGTAAGTAGGCTACTTAATTGACGTGCAGTTGAATGCAGAAGATTGTAGTTGGAAGACTGGTAATAATGCTTATATCACAATACCCATTGATTTAAAAGCTGCACCAGATGATTTAACGTACTGAATGTCATTACTTGCAGGTACAATTATTGTTAGCAAGAATTCTTTGCAGCAGTCAGTTGTGTACATGTCGGAAAAATGTTCTGACATGTGTTCCTGCACAAGCCGGTCAGAACAGACCAGTGGAGAGAGTCGGGGAGAGCGTGGGACACATGCGGGCATTGACCCAGGTTGTCCTCCATGCCTCTCTCCCAATATTCTCTTCAATCAGACAAGGTGGTCTAGCTGCTCCAAGATGTTTATGGTATGGAGCAGACCTGCTGACCGGACTGGTTGAGGCTGGGCAGCATGACGCGAGACAGACTCAGACAGAGAGTGGCGTCGGACTCTTACGGGCATTGAGCGGTTTGAGCCCAATGATGATGATGATGATGATGTGTTCCTGCTTGCAAGCACTGTTGTGGAAAGGTTTGTGAATTGTGACAATGCTGAACTGGTTGTCAAAGAAAATGACCGTGAAACTGATGATGATCATCTTCAGATAGTTCTAGAAGACCTGAAAAAATGAAGGTCTTGAAGTCCACGAAGACACTGTAGAAAAGACATGGACTTTAATGAGCAATGAACATTTCTGTTGAAGGAGTAGTTTAATCATTTCTAATCGCATAGATTGATGCGCTACTATGTATGGGCCTAATCATAGTATGCATGGAGTTTTTAACAGCTGTATTAGACCCATTGAGAAAGACATCATGCAGGGCACAATGCCAGAAGACCGGTAAAGAGGAAGACCAAGAACAAACTGGCTGGGCAACATCAAGGAGTTGACTGAATTGACATTGGGAGAAATGATAAGATTGACGGAGGACAGGAAGCGTTGGAGGAACATTGTACATGATACGGCCGACCCTCGGATCGAGGATGGCTGAGAACAGAACAGATTAGACCAAATAATATTTTTCCTACAGTAGATTCTAGCCCACATTGTTGAGTTTTAATTCATGCTGATCAATTTGCACTTTTTATTATCTTGACTGCATTATTAGGCTATAGCACATTTCAATTTTCTGCTTCATTATTTCTAATGATCTTTTGTTTTCCTGACATGTGCGAAATTTGCAAACGCTTCTGATCAGGGCCTCCGACAGGATTTGGAGGCCCAAGGCCACAACTAATTTTCGAGGCCTTTTTTCAAATATCTTTTGAAAACTCAACAGAAAGGTTAAATTCATACTTCGAATCTTCAAAGCCACGAATTTATCGATAATGCTTTGATAATTTAAAGTTCTAGCGATATCAGAATTAATGCTTAACATAGCCAATCCATTTGCTATTTTTTCAATAAAATTGACAATGTGGTCAATTTTGTCAAATTGACTATTGCTGGTGTAGTGTAGGCTACTGTGTAGGCTACACATTGCAAAGCGAATCGGACGATAAGAACAATATATTCATATTAAAAATTTATTTAGGTTTGAGTGTTTGACTTACGACTTACGAGTAATAGAGTTTAGACCAGCGGTTCCCAACCCGTGGCCCGCTGGCCAAACGTGGCCCGCGAGGCCTTTAAAAAATGACCCGCCATGCCTAAAAAATGACCCTAATCTCTCACAGAATTAACCAAAATATTTTTTAAAATTGACAATTTGGACAGGATAGAACAAAATTATTTTCTAATGCATATTATTTTCTTTTCAAGTCTATAAACATCAAACATTCTACTTTGAAAAGTTTGAATCAATTATAACAATTTTTATATGCTTTTTTAAAATTAAATTTTAGCATTGTGGGCCCCCCAGTGCCTTAATGTCTTTTTAACTAATAAAAAGTGACCCTCGCGTCCTCCAACTTAGAAAAAGTGGTCCTACAGTCAAAAAAGGTTGGGAACCACTGGTTTAGACTGTTGACTCTTGCCAAGTCTTGGTGAGTGTTGACATTGACAACTTTTCAATTTTGCAACTAAATTAACTCATATTAGAATTAGATATAGGCCCTACGAATTTTTACAGTTTGCAATTTAGCGTCAACGATTTCGTCACGAAATAATTAGAATTTGTATAGCGCTATATTTCGATGAATTCGTCATGAAAGAATTAGAATTTGAATAGCGCTATATTTCAATGAATAACTCCTTAATTCCGTAATACCTCGTTTCAATAAATAACTTCGTAATTTCGAAATTCCGAGGCCCTTTATCAAGTGAGGCCTGGGGCCAAATGGCCCCAGTGGCCCCCCTGTCGGAGGCCCTGCTTCTGATGATTGAAGAAACATTTTTGTCCATGTAACCTTGATTTAGATCTAATCTTAACGTGCGATATGAATTATTAATTTAAGGCTATTGCATTTATAAATTTGCATCTCTGAATGCTGTTTTGCAAGTTTATTGCTCTGAATGCTATTGAAAAAGATGAATAAGCTTACCAAAATTATGCGTAGGATAGGCCTACTTTAGTAGCCTATAGAGTATAGACCTACCTTAATGCATTCGTATAGACAGGTGATTAAACTTTTTTACTTATTTTTTAGTAACTGTTGTCGGATCTGCGAATATCTTCATCAGGGTTTGTGGGGCGCGGTGGTGTAGTGGTGGCGTCGCTGCCTTGAAGCCGGAAGGTTCAAGGTTTGAATCCACCTCAAGGCGCCGCGTAGGGACCTTTTGCAAGTCCTTCACTCGCAATTGCTCAGCGCTTCGGCGTTAAACTCCGATGCAGTGTCCGCTCTGCATTCGGGAGCGCCTCTGAGTAGTGAGAGCTTGAAGGAGCGCTATAATAAGTGCACATACATTGTACAAACAAACCACACAATAATTGTTGCTTGTCATCAGTTTTCTTAGCTGACTGTGCTAGTCTGCCCGTCTATTAGGTCTGTAGCCTATTATTAGTGATCGCAGTGATAATAATATTCGCAACCTGCGTTTTATGATGGAAACTCAATAAACGAATTTCGTTGTAGATTATGAATTTAAAGGTTTTCTGGCGATTCAGAAGGCCGTTGATTTGAGTCTAATTGCCGAAGTGAACCAGAGTTTCGACCCAACGACGATTAACGTTACGACTCAACTGAAGCAATATCCGTTTCCATCTTACAAAAAAGATAGCATGGTTGATGCCATTAAAATCGCCTTACCTTTGTTCATTCTGCTCAGTTTCATCATCACTGCCCCAACGATCTGTCAGGAAATTGTGTTGGAGAAAGAAAACAAGTTCAGGGTAAACCACTTGAATGCATACATACATAGGCCTACGGGTATAAGAAGCGTCGCAAACTCCCCCAACGGTGTCTGGGGCGGGCTCCAGCAATCAATATTCATTTTTAGCTATGTTGACCTCAACTGGAGCTTTTTTAGGCTCTTTGTTGCCAGCTATTAATTTTATTAACGATAATGTCATCAAAACTTCAAGAAGTCGTTTTGCAGAATCGCAGGCTACCAGCATAACAATATAAAAATTTTATTTTAAAAGACATGGGTTTTCGTCTTTTCTATAATCATAAAAGTTAAAAGTTTAGGCATATAACAAGTTTATAAGTAAGCTGTCATAATAATATTATGACAGCTTACTTATAAACTTGTTATATGCCTAAACCTTTGGGTACCGTTTAGGAAAACTTTAGGGTCATATTTAAGGGTTTTACGGTCTCAAGTCTCAACCCACCCAAAATGTGTAATATCCATTATTCCCTAATTTGTTATAAGTTATAACTAATACTGTGTAGGCCAATACTTTTTGTGTATTTTGCGACCATTGCTTAACAGAGGGAGTTTTTTGGAGGAGGATATTATGCCTCCCCATTATCAAAATGTTTGTTTTTTCTTTCACTGTAATGGTAGCATTTTAGACTGTCATTAAAACAAAAATGCACACCGTATCAATGCTGATAGTCAAGGTTAACGACTTCAAAAGTGTCTCCTCTTATTGTTTGAATCTGTCAAATTTTTTAACTGTAATTATTGCATTATTTGAAGCTGTCATCTCAGCAAAATCTCTCATAATTTAATTGCTGGAAAACATGGTATAAGAGTTCAATAAAGGGTCCGGGGGACGGTCCTCGAGTTTTTTGTCAAGCCCTGCGCAAAGATGTGTGAGACCCAAGGCAGCAAGTGGTTCTAATAAATGGTTCTTCAAGCATAACATTTGCGAAGTTGATTTCCTGCCAATAAGGCACTGCACACTATAAGCTTACGAAGGCTACTAGAAAACTCGAATTCTACTGAAAGACTATGTACACCAGCAGTTGTCATTCGATCGCTTTATTTGCAGACACGCTTTTTCGGAGTCTTTCCCAAAACATCCAATCACTTTCACTCGGCAGAATGACTTCAGTATATAATTGCTGCCAAACGATTAATAGGCCCTATCATCGTAGCCAAAAAATTAAAGTGAGCAATGCGGGACCCTGAAAGCGCGGAGCCCAATGAGACTGCAGACTCGTTCGCCTTGCCTTCATGCCGGGCCTGTTTGTGGTGGGGGGGGGGGGCGAAGTTACGAGATACTTAATATGTAGGCCTACCCAAATATTTCATATATAAATATCTATGATAATATCATAGATATTTATATATGAAATATTTGGGTAGGCCTACATATTAAGTATCTCGTAATGATATATTATATCATTATAAATTTATAGAGTGTTATCCATTGGTTTAATTTGTTTGTCCAAAACGAGAAATTTTGGTAATGGGTGCTGCTGCTTTTTGAAAAGCCCATGCTTTCCCAATGCAATTATACAATGTATAGGACTACCGACGTAACCCCTCAGCAGGTCGGCGGGCCGCAAATGGTGTACTTAATCTCATCATGGGTCGGCGGCATGTTCGACATAGTCAACTGTGATGTATATTAATTATTAGGATAAGCACTCTATGTTGTGATAATTACAGTTTATTTTATTGCCGTTGGTCACTCTTTAGCTTTTTATTACGAAATAAGAAATTGTAGAGATTTTCTCTTTTTGTTTGGGAGGGGAGGGGCTGAGCCGCATTTAGGGGGGCTTAGCCCCTATCACCATGGAGCCTCCACTGTTGGCCAAGAAGGAATGCTTTCTAGGCGGATAGCAAAACAACAACAACAAGTTACAGCGATGATATTTAATTTCTCGGTTTCACTATAGACTAGAGTGACCATTTTCTGAGCATCAAAAAACCGGGACGCTTTTTGGACAACAGTTACTGCCAATTGTAATTCCTTAACTGCAGGACTATAGGCGTAGGCCTATACACGAACACCTACTCCTTTAGAATACCCAAGTCAACAGTAACCATAGTAGGCTATTGTTGCTTATGCTACATGTAGGCTGGTAGTATATTATACTGCATTTAGAAAGTTGGAGATTACGACACTGCATATTTTGGACAAAGTTCAAAGTTCAAATAGCCTACTGATAATTATTTTTTCCGAAGAGTGAATTTTTGGGTTAACTTCTGTTCGCGAACGCTTTTCCAATATATCGATGCACCAGAATATGTCGTCGTCGTCGTCGTCGGTGCCTTATTCGTGATTTCGAACTTTGGCGGCACAAAGGACGATTTGTCTCCACGAAGATCTTTGCTGCGCTGCTCGAATCGCAGCTAAATTTATACGGCTGAGCAATGAGCATAGACTTCAGTGTAGAAATCTACAACCTGCTCTTGTCGTCAGTGCACTGAGTGCAGCATTCTTTCATAATAGATAACATCCTCTCAATCGGCGCTCAGTGTATAATCTAGTCCACAGGAAAAAGTTTAGGTTTTGGGGATAAACGAGCAGGAAAAGGGTTTTCGGGAGGGTATGTGCCCCTCACCATCAGAATCTTTAAATTTAAACTTTACGGTACAATGGCAGCATTTTAAATTGTCATCTGAAAAAAATGCTCTACTATTTCAGAGCTGACACGCGTTGTCTAACTCCCTCCCATTGCGACCCTGACATGACCTGCCGATACACTTGGCCTAGTTCCATCATTTACACAAAACTAACGGTTTCAATATCCAAGTTTCCTTCTTGTCAAAAACCGAGACAATTTTGCCATTTTGCCTAAGTCGTCGGGACACCGGGACACACCACAAAAACTGGAACATGTCCCGGAAAGCCGGGACGTAGGCCTATGGTCAGTTGGTCACTCTAGTATAAACAGACAACAATCGTAATTAATTTTGTCCGTCTAGATTTCAATAGTTTATTGTTTGACACTTTGAAAAATGTTTTTTTAAACAAATTGACACGCCTGCTTCATGGCAACAAAAGCATTTCAAATCAACATAAAATTATGCCTGTGATGGACAATATAGGCTACTTTGTTCACGCGAGGTAGGCTACTGGGAAAGGGGCAATGGGCGATGATCAATAATAATTACTATCTAGAAAGAATTGGTTATAGAGCAGATGACTTTATAACTTTGAAATTTTATTGTTTTAACAATTTAATCAGAGATTCTAAACCCATTTTGCGCCAAATAATTAATCGCAACATTTGCAACGTGCTAACATTAACAGCGATTAATGCGCAGCCCTAATTACAGCGTGTCATTTTTTGTGATCACCGTGCTTAGGAGTCGATGAAGCTGATGGGGATGCGTATGTGGCTGTATTGGTCTTCGTGGTTCGTCAAGTATCTGCTGCATATGCTCATCTCTGTGATCATAATGACGCTTATCTTCCACGCTCCAATGTCAGAAAAGGGACCAGTGCTTGCCAAAACCTCACCCACCGTCACATTCGTCTTCCTCCTACTCTTCTCTGTGTCGCTCATCACCTTCTGCTTTGTTCTTTCAACTCTTGTGTCCAAAGGTAAGAAGATATATTACACTGAGGCAGACTCAAGTAAGTCCACCCAAATGTAGGCACTGTATTTTAAGCCAAAAGAGATATAAGAATATAGGCTTTTTATTTAGTTGATTTATACACTGTTGCGCTGGCAGGGGCCTACTGTAGCCTGTAGTGTAGGTCTACAATTATTCGGGGGAACGGACATTAGCCCCCTGGACATTAGCCCCCCGGACATTAGCCCCCCCGGACATTAGCCCCCCCGAAGTAGGACATTAGCCCCCCAGTCATACATTGCACATTAGTTTAACATTGTGAGAATATGTTAATAGGAGGTTTAATATGAAACATTTAAAGGCAATAATTGTAGAACAACTCATTGTGTAAAGTTTCTCCTAAATGTAAAAAATTCTAAAGTTTGTGAATTTCATATGAAGTTTAAAGATGATATATTATTTCTAAAAACTTGTCGACGACGCGTTTCGTAAGTCCAAAGTATATGTACAAAGACAGCGTTCAGAGTTTACCATTGCTGTAAGAGTTGTAGCAAAAGCTGACACTAACAAGTAGGCCTAGTTACTGTAGGCTATACGATTCCCTGCAGTCGTTCATTTCCCTAATGTATTGAATCTAATGTTGAAATGAAACGACGCTAATAAGTCTATGAAGCTGAGACGTAGCCTAACTAACTAACGTTAACAAACCTTTGTTGCAGGACACTAGACAAATTTAATAGACTGTATAGGCCCTACATAAGATTCCCAGTCGTTCATTTCGAATACAAGTCTATATGCCTACTGACACAATTAGAACCTAAATGACACTAAGAAGTCTCGTATGCATGCGAATGCCATTGACAATTTATCAGTTACGGCACTATTCGATGATTTGCACAAGAAGGGGGGGCTAATGTCCGGGGGGGCTAATGTCCTAGCAAAAATCGGGGGGGGGGGCTAATGTCCGGGGGGGGCTAATGTCCGGGGGGGGACTATGTCCGGGGGGGCTAATGTCCAGGGGGGCTAATGTCCTACACTCAATTATTCGATAGCCACCCAATATTTGGTGTCAACAATCATGGGCGGAGTTTGGTTTCCGTTCTTGGGGGTGGGGCTAATATCTTGGGCTTTGGTTGAGGCGAAGAGACTTAGCCCAGATCGAGGCGGCGCCGACATTTTTTCCCGCCCCCCGAATGTTGATGACCTTTTTTTAGTCATCTGGTCGAAATCTCATGAAACCATGCTATGTACTATTTTCTTCGCAAAAGAAAGTTGCTGACCTTTTTTAGTAATTCGATTGGGTTTCTTTGTGATTTCCCCCGATTAAATTTTTTGTGGACCTTCTTTGTAGGGGGGGGGGGGCTAACCCCGGGAAAACATACCATTTTCATGGTAAAAAAGATGCGTCTGGGCTTTCTTCCTGGGGGCTTGGCCCCTAGCCCCTGATAAACTCCGCCCATGTCAACAATTATTATTTGGAGACCATAGCAATAATATAATTATTATCTATAGTTCTATATTTCGCAACAAAGGCAATCCTTTTCGTTATCATTGACTTGCTGCGGCCTAGGTAGGCTTCGGCAGCAATAACTAGTTGTAGCAGAAATCTAATTAATTTTAATGAAATCATAAAACATTAGTGGAACTAAAACTAAAGAGGTAGTTTCTGATCGCCTCTGCTTGGTTTACTGCTATGTGGACTGAAAAGTTCATCACGCTTTCTTGTACTTACGGTATATGAATCATTCTGATTTTCTACTGCTTTCAGTTGGATCGATTTCCTATGCAGTGATACTCAGTAGAATATGTTACAAATTAATGGTTTCTATGTGGGTTATAATATAGACGCACCAATTAATGGTCAAAGAAGAACTAAACTTAGTATTATTGTAAATGTTTTCATAATTTTTGACATGTTACTAGTAGGCTAATAGGCCTATTATCAGCCTATAAATAATGCGCTCATCAGAAATTTCCATAGTGAGAAGCAGTAGCCTAAACGTCAGCGTCTTGTCTACAGTTAGACCTTTTACGCTTTAAATTATTCGTAACAAGATTGTGCCTTAAAAAGTCCTGATACATAAGTAGGCCACTAGGTTTACATAGTATGGTAAAGCAGTCTATTGCTTTCAAGACTATCTTCACCTATTCATTTGTCGTATACTTTCAACTTCCTCCCAAGAAATATTAGCAATTAATAACTCTTTTAAATCGACTCACAGTTCTGGCACTGATGAATTGAACTCTATGATATTATCATCGGTTATGGAATTCCTTGCCTGTCCACTGGCTGAAATGATTAATATTTAAGGCAATGATTGTTTCGACAGCTTCCTGCAATTATAAACGTCAGATTCTGCTAAGCTAGCTTTATCGCTTAACATAATATTTTCCCTACACTTTTTGCACAAGTTTGTCTGTTCATTTCGTTTATGCACATACTATTCACTTGCAGCCAGCTTTGGTGTCGCTATCGGTGTGATACTTTACTTCCTGTTCTACGCTCCGTTTTTCTATCTGACGAAAATTTATCACGATATGACTCCTGTACAGAAAGTCGCAGCATCGCTCGACTTCAACATTGCCATGGCATTCGGATGCCTCAAGATTTGTCAGTTTGAAGCACTAGGTACGTCAATGATGAATGATTGATTAATTACTGATTGAAGTAGTAGTAGGTTCATTCTAACGAATACGTGTGATAACAAGGACCTCGTTGTCCCCCGAGTCAGGACCGCCATGGCTCAATCCAGATCATTTGCCTGCATTGGTCCCTCCTTATGGAATGGGATCAGTTCGCTCTGCCATCCTCTCTGGTAGTATATCCTCGTCTTTCTCTCGTCTGAAAGCTCGCCTTTTTTCTCGTGGTTGAACGCACTGGGAGCGCTTCTGAAAGGCTCTTGTTGCGAGAGGCGCTTTATAAATGGTCAGATACAATACAATACAATACAATTAGCAAAAGCCTTAAATGGAGACATATGCGCTTTTCCTTATATACACTGTGTCCGGTTAAAAAGTAGCCCCCAAAACAAAGTGTCATAACTCGGTCGAAACGTTTGGGATTTGTCTGAAATTTCAAACACAGCAACAGCGGCCATTATGTCCACGAGATTCTAAAACCGATTAGAAATATACGTGAGTTTGTCAAATTTATAAGTGTTTGCGTTGGAGCACCGACAAATTGAACTTTCCAACATGGAAAACTTGAAAAGAAGTGAAATTCAGCTAAATATGCTGTTCAAAATGTCCATCTTGTTCACGGACACACGACCGTAGATTAGACGCTACTGTTTGATGGTCCTGTCGATGATCACCTGTTTAAACAACCGCAAATCTTCAAACAGACGCGCCCTACGCCCTACGGTTATCGATGTCATGAATACGCGTGAACAAAAAACGCGCTCCTCCAGTACATGTACTCCGGATCAAAGTCTGGACTGCTGGACGGCCACAGCTGCGGGATATGAAGCCGAGTGTCTCTCGGGATAGCTATTAACCTACTACGCCTACGATCGTGTGTCCGAGAACAAGAAACACATTTATTGGCACCATAATAGCTGAATTTCACTTCCTTTCAGGTTTTCCATGTTGGAAAGTTCAATTTGTCGGTGCTCCAACGCAAACACTCATAAATTTGACAAACTCACGAATATTTCTAATCGGTTTTAGAATGTCGTGTAAATATGGCTGCTGTTGTTGTGTTTAAAATTTCAGACAAATCCCAAAAGTTTTGACCGAGTTATGACACTTTTGTGTGGGGGCTACTTTTTAACCGGACACAGTGTACATAGCATAGGCTACTATAAAAAGAGCTGTAATATGCCAAACAAATTTCTGTCGAGGGCATCGGCCTCTGTTGTCATAGGCCCTCGTCAAATCTGTATCCATTCATCCATTTATCGATGGACCATCAATCCATCATTCGAGGTAGGCTATTATAGTATTATAATTTATTATCTTTGGTAGAATATTGTCTCAGTGCATTTCATGTAAGAAGTTACGTCCGCTCAAAGGTGTCGGTGCTCTTTTGTCGGTCACTCTTTTGACGGGGTGCCAGCGGGGGGTCTTGTTCGGCCTAACATGTTGAACATGCCTTGATCTGGTCCTGGCTTAGCCTATGCTACTCTAAAACGATGGACCTATGTGGCATACAGTCATAAGACAAAGATTATTGGCGTCGCCCCCTTCTTAACCACAGACTGGAAGCCTGCCCTGCCCGAATACGAGCAGTGACTGGATTTATATAGGGGGCTTCTATTAGTTGAGTGAATCTAAGATTCAACTCCGACATCAAACAGTAAACATAACTGAGACCATCGTTATAATTTGCATGTATTACATGTACAATTGTACATGTAGTTCATCGACATTATGCATGCATTCTTGAAAATATAATGTGCAGAATAATGAGCTGAAATTTATAAAATAGGCCATGAAGCATAGGCTATATTGCGTAGAGCATGAAAAATAAGGCAAAGTCGAGGCTTCATGAACACAATAAAATAACCGCAACAATGTCTGATCACAAAGACATTTAAGAGGGCCCTAATATAGGCCAAGATAATTTTAGCCATAAATGTGACTTGAGACTTTAATTTGTCCAGGCATTGGCGTAAATTGGAGCAATATTTCATCCTCTGGAGACGGTCATACGATGGCTGACATTCTGATCATGCTATTGGTCGATACGATCATTCACTTGATCCTTGCCTGGTATTTGGATGCTGTTATACCCGGTGACCTTGGAACAACACAACCATTTTATTTTCCCTTCTTGGTCAGTGAAATTAAATTATTTTGTGTTTAATTAGAAAAAGAACTTCCTCGATTTTTTAATCGACTCAGGCATCAGAAAATGTTCTTCTATGACCCGCTGAATGCAGTAGGCCTATAGCCTAATTTTCCTCGCTTTTATAAATTATGTCAAGTCAGCTTCATTCAGTAGGGTAGGGTGGGGCAAAACGCCCCCTTTAACGTTTGACAGCACCCACAGTAAAGTTGCGCCATCTAAAGTCAACCAAAATTGGTGAAACGTAGCTGCATTATATGGACTATTCAGTAGAAATGTTGATTTTATTTAATGTTAAACCAATTCGAGAAAAACTCAATTTTTATTCAACTAGTGTAAAAGGGCTTCTTGCCCCATACCTGGGGCAAGAAGCCCTTTTACATGGGGCAAGAAGCCCAATGGCGTACATCTGCATTCAACTAGTGTAAAAGTGCTTCTTGCCCCATACATGGGGCAAGAAGCCCTTTTACATGGGGCATTATATACCATAGAAACATTCTTTTAGCCTACACAATATTGCCCAAAGCAAGGACAATTATATGAATAGGCCTGTATATTTTGTAACATTAAAAATTATATGAAACTAACCAAATTTATTGATGAAATTGGCGTTTCCATCTGTATTGGGGGAAAACGCCCCGTGCGGGGCGTTTTGCCCCAACAGCGTATGAGGCCTTTTCCCCACATCCATGGTTGTCTGCTATTATTGATTTTGTCGGTTCTTTATTAAATTGAATTGATAACTTTAAACTATATTTCTGTTGTGCACTTATTGAGCTAAATAATGACATAAGGCTCATGCCGATCCCTTAAACATGAAATTAATTACAGCTGAATGAACTGCATACGAGAATTAGAAAATAGACACGAAAAACAAACTTTTATTTCCTGTCTTCCACCGAAACAAGAAATTGGTCACGTTTTAACTTCTTATAATTCTTAATGGCGTCTGCTGTCATGGGCAGCTATCAAATCCCACCAAAAGTCGCCAACTGCAAAGATATTCAGCGGGGGCGTATTCCCCACACTAGGCGTTATGCCCCACCCTACCCTACGTAGTCTACGCCGAAAGTCATAGAGATTTAGTGAACAAATAGTAAGATAAGAATATTATCGTACGGAGGAATGAGCTTCACTGATAGATATTAAAGTTTAACGTTAAAATGTCAGGCGACGAGAAAAGAGAGAGAGAGAAATAAAAATAAGAGGAGGCAGAAATTAGAAAAAGAAGTTGAGATAAGGTAGGAAAAGGGCAGACATGAGTAGGCCTAATGCCTCAATTTAATTAACATTTATAAATATGCTTTGCGTAAGGGGGCACATTGTATTCGCAAGTCTAACATACAGGGTGGCTCAAAAAAAACGTACCACAGGATAAAATGCGATCACTTCTCAACCGATTGACATTTTTCTCCGAAAATTTTCCAATTTGTAGGGGAATGAATTTTCAACAATTCCTGAAAGTTTCAGTTGAAACTTTTCATGTTTGCAAAAGTTACAGCTGTTCAACCTTAAAATTTCGTTTTTTCAAATTTTCGCGGAAAATGAACGTCACTTGTAGATTTCCATGTCAAATGATATCACTTTTCACTACGACCTCAGAATTTCGTTTTACACTTTATTGTAAGGTATAATGAGAGTGTCCACTCCCTGCCTTAGCACAAGCTCAACTTCTTTTTGTGAAGCTCAGTATGGCCTTGTTGGTCGGGTCTTGCGGCAACTGACCCCACATTAGCAGCAAGACTTGCTTCAGCTGGCCAATGTTCTCCAACTTGGGATGAAATGTCTTGCAGCGTTCCAGAATAGTTCACCAGACGTGATAAGCAAGAAGACTAAGGTCTGGCGAGTTTGTTAGTCACCTTTGCCAATAAATTTACTGCATTTGATGGCAAAAATAAGGTAGCGTCATCATAATCAGCCTTGCCGTGCGAGCAAGCAGGCGCACCGTCCTGCTGGAAATTAAAACCAGATGTTAGAGCATGCCTGGTCTTCAATGAGTCTGGGTAAGAGAGTTCAGCGATGAGTTTGACATTTTAGCCTACTGAATGGTATTAAATGCAGTCTTTTCTTGCAGCTGTAACACACGCCAGCGTAGCTGATACTGAAATCATGATGTGCTTTGCAAACGCAACCCTTTCGAATACCAAGCGAATTTCCTGAACATGACATTTTCCCCCGTCAGACCAAATGACAACTTCCTGCCTCTCTTCCAGCATCTGACCTTCGTTACATAAACACGTTTGCAGATAGCCTTCAAAGTGCTTCAGGCTTCACTTTTCACTGGGTCTTTTGCTATGACCGCGCGATGTCCCAGTCTCTGTTCACGTAACGTCCGAGTTCCCATTTTATCCTCTGCAGAAACTTTGCCCATGACGTTCAGTAACGGATTCACAAACTGAGGCCTTAATATACAAAATATGACCATATACTAACAGCTTACATAATAAACAGCTTATCTACAGCTCTTAGTGAGGTTGTATGACATTGTCATCATTTTATGTGTTGCAATTTGCCAAAAAAATCGTAATGAAATCACATGTAATGGAACAAGATTCTCCGGATATTCAAAAAAACGAAATTTTAAGTTTGAACAGCTGTAACGTTTGCAAACATGAAAAGTTTCAACTGAAACTTTCAGGGATTGTGGCAAATTCATTCCCCTGCAAATTGGAAAATTTTCGGAGAAAAAGGTCAATCGGTAGCGAAGTTATCGCATTTTTTCCGGTGGTACGTTTTTTTTGAGCCACCCTGTATATACGTGAATGCGTGATTTTAAATAGGCCTACAAGTTTCGCTTGTTTTGAGAAGCGACCTTAGAAACTACGAACATCACTGTTTCATTAATTTGTCATATTTTTTCGTCTGCAGAAGGAGTATTGGGTGAGTAGGAAGGAAGATCAGGTAGAGTTAACGAGCGACGATTTCATGACTCTGGTTCCAGAAGACAGAAGACCTTACTTCGAAACTAGAGCGCAGAATGCTAAAGCAGGGATTCAAATCAGAGGACTGACTAAGGTTCGACCGCCATTGTCAACAGTTACTGACGTTCAATACATAAAAATTATTTGTCAACTTATGCATAACGAGAAAAATTGCCATTTTTAAATTAATCAATTATTATTGTCACTTTGCGCCACAATCGAATTATGTTCTGAATTCTCGGCTGCAATTTTTTAAAACTTCGATTAATCCAAAATTGAAACGGTCAATGCTCTTGCATGAACAAAACAAGTCAACCGCTTCTGCAAATTTTGATTGTGAAACTGCTCTATAGACTGTAGCTAGGCCTAGGCCTATTTGTTTTGAAATAATGCACGTAGGCTATCTATTCTATAGGCCTGATAAGATTGATTACAGCATACGATCTTTCTTGTAGAATTTCGGTTCACAGTTGAACCCAGCAGTTAACAACCTTAACATCGACATCTATGAAGCCAATATAACTGCTCTTGTGGGACATAATGGAGCGGGAAAAACAACGACCATGTTTATGTTGACAGGTATAGTCTATAATAATATCACGAAATCCTGATGTTCTTCATAGGTGTTCTTTGTACTCAAATTCTATCTGGCAGTAGCTGCTCTACTTAATGTTCTGTAACCTACTTCTTATCGCTTGATTTCTTTTCTGGTTCTTCTCCTTTTTCTTCTTATTTTTCTTCTTCTACTTCTTCTTCTTCTTTTTCTTCTTCTTCTTCTTCTTCTTCTTCTTCTTCTTCACGTTCATTTGTTACTTGTTATTGCACGCGTTAAAAAATTACTTCTTAAACTTCTTTCTGATTCGCCTTTGTCATCCCTCTTTCAGGCCTCTTATTCTCTTTGTAATCTCTTTTCATCTTTCCTACTTCCAGTTCTTCGACCTCTTTTCTTAGACATGTGTTGTATAATAATATTATAACAAGACATTCGCAAACATCATTCCCACCATCATTATGATCCTCTGATTTGTCAACACTATGCTTTTTTTGTCAATAATTAGATAAAGAATTAAAAATTAAAAGAATTCTTAAACAAAACTATTAAAAATTATGTAATAATTATGCCTATCCCTATTATGCCTATGCCTAAATGTAAGCCTATATTTATAATACCTATCACGTATTTTAGCCACCGCATCCCACTGGAAATCTGACTAAGGATTCATCAATAACTGATGGCATACTGTAATATCGGTATCGTGAAACGTTATTCATAATTAGTAATTTACAAATCCTATCCTGAATTTTCCTTTTCTCCTCGCCTCCTTCGCCAATTTCAACTTTAAACAACGCCCCCTTAAGCCTGTCTTCCTGCCTGGCTCTACGGATCTCGACACTCTGCATATTGGTTAAGCGCCTGTGAATAAGCTGGTTCCCGTGACTTCGCTTTGTGGGTGCTGTATCTCAAGATTACAATTATACTATAATTGACTTTGTAGGGTTTCTCCCACCGTCGAAAGGCACGGCCTACATAAGCGGTTTCGATATAACACGAGAAATGGATACGATCAGAGAAAATCTTGGTCTCTGTCCACAGCACGACATACTCTTTGATACTCTAACCGTCAAAGAACACCTTCTCTTCTTTGCAATTGTTAGTAACAACGCATCAGTGTCTCAACGTTCGTAACTAACGATGTCCCAATTGAACTAACACTATTTTTGCTTTGGCGATATACTTGTCAATTCTAAATGAAATTTTGTAACATTTCAGACAATATAAGAGGAATACATTATCAATGTTTCAGGAAACATTTAGCCAATTCTACGAAGAGAGTCCGAAGTTATTCACATTCAAATCTGGCCAAGGGATATTTTTAGTTGTAAAGGCTCCCACTTTTTAGTTTTAAATTTTGACACTTTTCCGAACTGCAGCAGCTGGTTGAGCTGGCATTCTTTGACGATCACGTTTAAATAAATGAACAGATACTCATGGCAATGACCCTAAATGAAAATTAAGGTCCTCTGAGATCATTAAAAACGAATCCCACCAATCCATGATCCTGTAACAGAACAGAACTCCACAATTTCGTCACTAGATTAGGCCTACCAACGACATTCGTCCACACTTTGGAACTGTCTGAGAACTTTCTACAGCTCATTGCAATGTTTCAAAGGAGCCGTGTGGTTCTCCAATCCGATATAACAGAAAGAGGATCGAGTGACCTCAGTGCAAAAATTTAACTGTTGTCTAACAAGAAATGTAGAACAAATGCAGTTCTTGTTACAGGCTGTAGAGGAATAGGCCTACAGGAAGCTGTTCTAAGAGTCAGCGAGAGCTGCAGCCTTAAGCTTAGGTCTACTATTAAGTTTGGTCAAAATCGGATGACGAACTAATTCATTGGCATACTTATTTTTATGATGATGTTCTCTGCAAAATTTTCCTATTTTTCTAAATTTTGCAGTTAGTATTTTAAAACGAGATGAAATGAGCTCATTCCGGTATGAATTTTATGTAATATTATTCATGAAAAATTAATAGTATTGTTTACATGAAGATAATTATAGGCATATGGTTTACATGTGTGCAATTATGTCGAAAATTATCATGTGCTGACTAGTAGACCTAGAAGTTGTTGTTGGTGCAGCTTTTGTAGTATTTTGTAGTTGTAACAATGGCAGTGCCAGCAGCATCTGCATAGGCCGTTACAGTTGCAGCTATTATTATTATAGTAGCATGTTTATTAGTATTATTTAGTGTTTTTTCAAAATTATGTCTTCATCGCAAATATTTTAACTTTTAAAAGCTATTTAATGGCTATTGTCGTCGTTCGATCATAATTTAGTGTATTAAACGCTACTGTAGTGTTTTGCTGAATAGTCTGCTTGCCTTACATGACAATGTGATTCATTCGTCAAACTCTTTTTCAACTTTGGACACCGCTCTACCTTGAAGCAGTGCATTGTTTGAATAAACTACCGGATATTTGGTTCTGATAGTTTCCTACAAAGGACATGTAGGCCTACTATAAATTACGAATGTGATATAGGCCAAGTGCCACTGCCCCCTGAACTCATGACAAGATAAGTAGGTCAAGCGCATTTATTTAGTGCAGTGCAATCATTCTTACATTTGCGTCCGGAGACGGTTAGGATACTGTGATAATGGTAGAGGTAGCAATGCATGTAGTAGAGGTTATAAGCCGGATCATATTGTTGATTTTTAGCTAAAAGGGAGTCCAAGAAAAAGAGCCAAATTAGAGATGGAGGAAATGATCAAGGTCTTGCACATGGAAGAAAAACTCAACGCTCCAGCAAAAACTATCTCCGGTGGACAGAGAAGAAAGCTCAGTGTCGGAATTGCGCTCATTGCAGGATCCAAGGTAACCATTCGCAAACACGCGTTACAAACTGTACTTTTATCCATCTCTAAACACAGCTGCAACGCTCACACGTTCAATTGTTAATGACGTCTTCACATTAATTTTATATTCTACTAGTTTAGTAACCTGGCTTTTCCCGGGAAATTTGAGTGTGTCGTTCTCGACCCAGCTCCCGCCCGCCTCTACGGGGCGGGTTCGCCACCGCCCTGGGGTACCCGGCGTTTCCCGGTAAATGTTCATTCTTTTAGCCAAAACCCGCCCGCCTCATGCTTTCACCCGCCCCATAATGTCCCCCGCCAAACCCGTCTCTAACCCCACTCTTCCCGAACCAAATTCCCACCAACTCCACCCTTCCCGCCCACCCAGCACCCACCTTCTTGGGGCACTTGACGTTGCTTTGAAATTTCTGCTATTCGCCCCATTCAGCCCTTACCCCTCACAACCCATCCTCTCTGCTTCCGCCCACTCCCCTCCTCACATACTCTTCCCACCACGCCTGTCCCTCCACTAGGGTGGTCGTATCTGTAATGGCAAATTTTCAATTTCGTTTATTTTATTCCTCCAACCCACCATTTGGTACCAATTGGCAAGAAACTGATGTAGCCAAAAATTTTGAGGATTGAAAAATACCTAGGACTAGCAAAACGTGTTTGAAGCTTTGAATTTTATCAAATATTATCGTCATTTCGAGTACAAGTATATTTATGTCACATTTTCGACTTGTCACAAGTTTTAGCAGAAAGACTGCATTATTTTACTTAGAAACAATAATTGGGTACAAGTTAAATGACTCGAGATTTAAAGTCAACTAAGTCTACTAAGAGCTGAAAATTAATAGTCGCGCGGACGGTGACCATCCATATCGTCGCAGATCACTTCGTCGCAGATTATTTCGTCGCAGTCATATAGTCGTAAATTATTTGGTCGCGAGTCAATTGGTCGCCCTTTATATCGTCGCAGACAACTAATCTATATAAATAAAAATGTAACGGCGTTCGCACGAAATTGAAAATGATAGGATCTCCCAAAGTAACGCACGGATTCTTTTCAAAATCTCACCAAAACGTTCCATTCGAATACGTGAGTGTTTTTTGAATGGTTTTTTCACAAAAAACGCAATCTTTAACGACAATATTTTATCAAATTCGTCGACAATTTGAGCTATACAATTTTAAACGTCGCAGACGAAACATTGAATGAGGTCGAGTGCCGTGACGTCATAAGTGAGTTGCATAATAATTTCCCTTCATTCAATAAAGCGGCCTTTCATCTTTCTTGGGGTCTAGCGGCCTTTCACTTTTTGGGCTCTTTTTGGGGAGGGGTTGGGGAGGGGGAGGTAGGGAGGGATGGTTGGATGTTCTTTTCAGCCACAGCAACGCGTGGCCGGGTTCAGCTAGTATATAATACGAAATAAACTGTGACAATATTATTTGACGACGACATGAAAACGACGGACTGAATACGACGATTTGCATGCGACGAATTATGTTGCGACGACTTCATTAACGACGATATAAATTGCGACGAATTGATTACGACGAGATCATTTACGACCAAATGATAGGGAACCGCGCTGACCTACAAATTCGAATTTAAATGTTTTACTAAGTGTTACAACAGAACTGTTACATGTAGGTCGCGCTAACGCTCTTCGTTTCAGCGCCTTTCTTGTGACAGATATTCATCCCACAGAATGACAAACTTTCAGAAATAATTTTATAATGTAGATCATCCAGTATTTCAAATAATACATTGAAGAAGTAGGCTGATTCTATTTTGGTAGTTTTGTCCATTGCATATTTAATTAGAAAACTTAAAATAATAGAATGCCGCATATCATTCCATTTTTTTATTGCCATACATGGTGCCATGCCAGCATGACCGTCCTACATTCTGTCTAACCTAGGCTGTAGTTCCATTAAGCCTTTAATGTGAATTTGGGTGTTTTAATATCTTACACGTCTTACAGTTTGTGATTCTGGATGAGCCAACGTCTGGCATGGACCCAGAGTCACGCAGACAAACATGGGATATTCTACAGAGCCAGAGAAAGGACCGGACTATTATTCTATCAACGCATTACATGGATGAAGCCGATATACTTGGTGACCGCATTGCCATCATGTCCAACGGAGAGATACAGTGCTACGGGACGCCTATGTTCCTCAAAAACAAATATGGTAAGAAATCGTGTTCGCTCATGATGATTATTATTCTTCTTTTTAACACCATTGAACCTACAGCAGAAAAGGTACTTAAACGGCGCTATAGCAGATAATTATAGCTCACATATACAATTGTACAATGTACATGCGTCTAGGCCTACTGATATGTCTTTGTATTACAGTTTATTACACTTAATCTTACTAAAACAAATGCATTATCTATGTAGGCGTTGGATATCACCTGACGATAGTGAAGACGTCTAACTGTGATGTGGATCAACTGCGTAGCGTAATAGAGTCTCAAATTCATTCGTCTCATATGGTTAGCAATGAGTCGGAGGAGGTTACGTTTCTTCTGCCGAGTAGAGAGGCTTCGAAATTTGAGAGACTTTTCGAGACGCTTGAGACAGATGGCGAAACTCTCGGCATCAAGAGTTTCGGAGTCTCGATCACGACAATGGAAGAAGTCTTTCTCAGGTCAGTCTTTTTTGGCATTGTCTTGGGAAAAACAGAGAGGTGGTTTCCCGTTGCCTTCCTCTCAGTCTTTACAAAGTACAGGGTGGCGCAAAGTGAACCGGACTATTAGTTTTTGCAATTGCATCGCTGGAATAATCAAAGTAATTATCGCCATAAAACTATCATATTAGACAGAAATAACACAGAAAAATGGCATTGGTTTGGCATTTAATAATAACATTGAATGAGCTGTAAAATTTTAGTCAAAGTGATGTTCAATATGTCCTCCTTTGCTGCGATAACCAATGATAATCGCTTGCGAAACTGTCCAATAGCCCGGTTGATAGTGTCCTCGCTGATTTCGTCCCAGCATGCGGTCAGAACTTCTTTCAAATGTTCAATATCTGCCTGTAGACAAGCTGCTGAAGCATTCCCCAGATGGAATAGTGTTAAGAAACGAAGCTTTGATGTCACTCATAAGTAAGAGATTTAATAGGATTAATAACATTGTTCAGAACTCAAACTCGCCATTACGGCCTCCTGCATGGAAGCTTAGTCAAGAACTAAGGAACAAGAACATCCGACTATACAACAGTAGAGTCAACATAGTCGTTACTATAGCGCCACTTATAAAGTTCAACACCCCTCCTTAACGACTAATTTATCCTAATAACAAAATATACTGTTCTCTCAAGTTAACCCAATTTTACAAGTCAACTTCCTAGTTTTAACTGCTTCTAGAGGTTTGGTTAAGAGATCAGCTATCATATGTTCACTAGGACAATACTTAATGTCAAGTTCCTTATTTCTGTACATATCTCGTACAAAATGATATTTAGTTCCGATATGCTTTGTTCTGTGACTGGCTTTCTCATTCTGCAACAGTTTTATACAACTTTGGTTATCCTCAAACAACACAGTAGGTTCAACTATGTTTTGATTTAAATCATCCAATAGTCGTCTCAACCAGATTGATTCTTGAGCAGCTTCAGTCAAAGCAATATATTCGGCCTCAGTTGATGATAATGTTACCATAGCTTGTTTCCTACTTGACCAAGATATCGGTGCTCCAAAATATTTGAAAACATACCCTGTATTTGATTTTCTGTCCTTGGCATCACCACCCCAATCTGCATCAACATAACCAATCAACTGTACTTTTGTTTCGTTGACATCTCCCAATTTGAGTTTCATATCTTTAGTGTGATTTAAGTAACGGTAGATTCTTTTTACCTCAACCCAATCACTTTCTTTTGGATTGTTAACAGATCTTGAGAGTATTGATGTACCAACTGCAATATCAGGTCTAGTATTGGTTGCTAGGTAGTTTAGTGCTCCAATTGCACTTCTGTACATCTCCTTATTTTCTTTATCAATTTCGACTTCTTGTCTCTTTTGATACCCTGGGTCGACTGGAATATTTGATGGTCTGCAGTTTTCCAAGTTGTATTTCTTCAGTTTGTTTTCAATATAACTTGTTTGATGTAACAAGAAAATTCCTTGCTCGTCCCTCTCGAAATGTATTCCGAGATAATATTTCAAATCACCCAGATCTTTCATGATCAGAGTTTCATTCATAACTTCTTCAAATTCCTTTATCATTGAAACTTTTGTTGCTGCTACAATTAAGTCATCCACATGAATTGAAATATAAATCCATCCATCATAGTACTGTTTTGAATATAGACATAGATCATTATCACTTCTCTTGAATCCATTAGTGATAAGTACTTCATTGAGCTTTTTGTTCCATTCATTAGCTCCTTGCTTGAGTCCATATAAATTCTTTTCCAGTTTACAGACAACTTCTGCAGCGCCTTTCTGATATCCATCAGGTTGTTTCATGTACACTTCATGAGATAAATCTCCATTCAGGTAAGCTGTTTCCACATCATAGTGTTTTACCGTCATGCCTTTAATTCCTGCTATGGTCAAGATAGTTCTCAATGTTGATGGTTTTGCCACAGGAGCAAAAACTTCATCATAATCTTCTCCAAATTTCTGAGAATATCCTTGTGCAACTAAACGTGCTTTATATCTTGTTATATTTCCTTTTTCATCCCTTTTGATTTTGTAAACCCATTTACTACCAATTGCTGTTTTGTTTTCAGGTAGTTCTGTTAAGATCCATGTTCCATTTTCATTAAGGGATTTCATTTCTTCATCCATAGCTTTCCGCCAGGATTGTTGCTGTTTACAAGATATTGCTTCCTTATAATTTCTTGGTTCTGACTCAGCCGTTGTTACTTTATTAATTGTTTCAATTAACCTTTCAGCTGGTTTACCTTTGTTAACTCTTTCTGATCTCCTTACGTTTACCTGTGAGTCTGTAGTTTCTGTATCATGTTGAATTATTACCTCCTCTGGTAATTTGTGTGTTGGAAATTGAACAATTTCATCATCAAAGTCTGAATTTGATGACTTCTCTTCAACATCAATGTCTAAATCACTCACTTCCGATAAATGTGGATCAGTCTCAAGAAATATCACATCTCTACTAATGTACACTTTGTCCGTGTTCACATCTAGTAGTCTGTAACCTTTTGTACCTTTTTCATAACCTACAAAAGTTAATTTCTTGGCTTTGTCATCCAATTTCTGTCTTTTTTCTGCTGGAATTGCTACGTAAGCTTTTGATCCGAATCTCTTTATGTAGCTTAGATTTGGTTTCCTTTTGTTCCATCTTTCAAAAGGAGTGCCTTCAATACCTTCAACTGGTAATCTGTTCTGTAAATGAGTCGCTGTCATAATGGTTTCGCCCCAATATTTTAGCGGTAGATCTGCATCCTTTAACATACATCTTGTCATCTCAGTAAGATACCGATTCTTTCTTTCAGCACAACCATTCTGTTGCGGTGTATAGGGGGTTGTGAATTCAGCTTGAATTCCTTCACTCTTCATGAATTTCTGTAACCTTTCGGCTGTGTATTCCCCTCCTCTATCTGAACGAATTCTTTTCGGCGTTTTACCAAATTTTGTCTGGACATGCTTGACATATTCTTGAATTTTGTCAGGTACTTCAGATTTATTTGCCAATAAATACACTTCTGTATATTTACTGTGATCATCAATCATCGTCATGAAATATCTTTTCCCACCTGGTGTTGTTGTCTGCATTGGTCCACAGACATCTGTATGTATTAAGTCTAGAATTTCAGCTGACTTGGAATCTGACTTCTTTGGAATAGACTTTCTTGTCATCTTTGCTTCAATACAACATTCACATACACCTGAGAATTTACACGGCTTGATGACGATCCCTGATACTTTATTCTGATTTACCATGTTCTGTATAGCTTTTGAATCTCTGTGTCCCATTCTGTTGTGCCAAACGTGTATGCAACCTGTGCAACTTTGTGCAACCTGTGCAATATGGGTTTCTTTTACTTTATGTGTTTGTTCAGAGATTCTCACTTCAAACAAATCATTTTTGTCATCTGCAATTGCTATTGTTTCTCCATCCTTTATTATGATGCATCTGTTTTCTTTGAAAACCACTTCACAACCTTTATTGACAAGTTTCTTTACTGATAGTAAATTTCCTTTCAATTGTGGAACGTACAAGACTTCACACAATTTTGCAACATGTATCTCTCCATTTTCCTTTATGAAATTAATCATTACCTCACCACTTCCTGCAGTTTGAATCTTCCGACCATCAGCGAGAAAAACTTCACTTTTATACTGTCTGTTAATGTTCAAGAAGAAATTTCTGTTACTACACATGTGTGTTGTTGCACCTGAGTCAACATGCCAAATACAACTGATGTCTTTTTCGTATGCTTTAAGACATGTATGTGCTACTTTTTCTGGAGGTTTTTCTTCAATGAAATTTTCTCTCAATGTTTTTGCTACATGGTCTGTGTTTCTTTCTTTCCACTGGATGTACTTCCTGCAATCCCTTTTTATATGGTTAGGCTTTTTACAGAAAAAACATGTGCGAGATTCTTTAGGATGTGTTACTGGTTTTGTTGCTTTTAAAGCCTTTAATTCTTGTCCTTTATGTGTTGCGAAATTACTTGTCTTTCTTGCAGACTCTTCAAGCAATTTTCCTTTGACTAATTCCACAGTCAAATCATCTTCAGGTCTGCTTTCTAATGCTGTAATCAGTGTCCCATAACTTTCTGGAAGACTACTGAGGAAGAAAGCGACTGTTAAATGCTCTGCCAACGTTTCACCCAACGAAGTTAGCTGGTCGATTAAATTCTCCATTTCTGCAAGATGGTTTTGCATATCGCCATGCTCTGTTAACTTTAATGCACACAGTTTCCTTAATAAATTTACTTTACTGGACAGTGTTGCCTTTTGGTGATACTTTTTCAGTTCTTCCCATGAACCCTTTGCCGTAGTTTGCTTTCTTATTAGATGAAGTTGATTATCTTCAACTAACAAGCCTATCGTGGCTCGTGCTTTTCCATCTTTACTTTGCCACGCTTCCGTAATAGGATTAGGAGTTTCTTTAATGACAGTGTCCCACAAATCCTCTTTAATTAACTGGAGTTCAACTTTAAACTTCCACGTTTGATAGTTCTGATTATTCAACTTTGCGATTTTACCTTTATCCGTCATCTTTATTCTTTCGGAGAAAAGAAATAAACAACTGACTCTTGCATTTCTGTCACGACGAAGAGAACAGTCACATGGCACGCTTTACCGCGTAGTTGACCGGATTTTCCTTATTAAAGTATCGCATCCTAAACTCTTTTACTGTTCGAGCTCATCTTGTGTTCTGGGCCCATAACCTGTTAAGAAACGAAGCTTTGATGTCACTCATAAGTAAGAGATTTAATAGGATTAATAACATTGTTCAGAACTCAAACTCGCCATTACGGCCTCCTGCATGGAAGCTTAGTCAAGAACTAAGGAACAAGAACATCCGACTATACAACAGTAGAGTCAACATAGTCGTTACTATAGCGCCACTTATAAAGTTCAACAAATAGTCTACGGGATTCAAGTCCGGACTGTTCGGTGGCCAATTTTCTGGTTCAATAAAGTCTGGAACGTGAGCAGTGAGAAAAGCAACTGTTTTTCGTGAACGATGAGCAGGAGGTGCTCCATCCTGCTGGAAAGTGAAATTGTGACCAGAGTGAGCTATAATGTCTGGCAATAATCCTTGATGTGTCATTTGCAAAAACTAATAGTCCGGTTTATTTTGCGCCACCCTGTATATATGTATTTCTGTATGCAGGAGATTTTGTAAACTGATGAATATTATACATGGGCTTTTGAAGTCTGTTTTTGTTGCGTTATGTTTGTGAATCGTCAAAAATCAGTGGGAGGACTCACTAAAAGTGAGATAACCTTTGTTCTGTTTGAAAGAATTTGGTGAAAGTTGGCAATTGTTCGTAGTCTACGTACGATTTGTCTTAGAAATTCTCACTTCTGGTCAAGGTATTGGCAACAAACTTCAGACCTTATGGTCCCACTCTGTGTATGAAAGATGTCCATAAAAATCATTAGCCCTATTGTATTTATGCCTCCAACAGTTCCCATGTATTCAATTCAATTCAATTCAATTCAATTCAATTCAAACAAAGAATCTAAATTCACATTAATAATACAAGATTCACAAGTGTAATCAGAAAAATCATCCCTCTTCTTGTTTTGGTCTGAAGATTTTCATCCGTCATCCCACTTCGTGGTTTGTTATCAATATTTTGATCGGAAAAAATAACAGCCACGTAGCCATTTCTCCGTGTAACTTCTGCGGCGATTAGTATTTTAGTTTCAGATGAAAATATTGATAACAAACCACGAAGTGGGATGACGGATGAAAATCTTCAGACCAAAACAAGAAGCGGGATGATTTCTATGTGCAATAAATGCGATGATTGATGCAAATTACAGTTTGCAGGGGGTAATGTTTAGGAGGGGGTAATTTGAAACCTTTTACCGGGTTATCGTCTTGATTGCCATGAACCCGGACGCAAAAGCAATGTTAGCCGGTGTAAAGGTTTCAAATTACCCCCTCCTAAACATTACCCCCCCCCCCGGTAACTTGAAACCGGTTTCAGATTACCCCCGGAAACTAGATTTGCATCAATCATCGCATTTATTGCACATAAAAAATCAGAAAAATCATCCCGCTTCTTGTTTTGGTCTGAAGCTTTTCATCTGTCATCCCACTTCGTGGTTTGTTATCAATATTTTAATCGTAAAAAAATAATAGCCTCGAAGACATTTCTCCATGTAAATTCAGCGGCGATTTAGTATTTCAGTAACAGATGAAAATATTGATAACAAACAACGAAGTGGGATCGCGGATGAACATCTTCGGACCAAAACAAGAAGCGGGATGATTTTTCTGATATTTTTAGTGCAATAAATGCGATGATTGATGCAAATTACAGTTTTCAGTGGGGTAATGTTTAGGAGGGGGTAATCTGAAACCTTTACACCGGCGTGCGTGCCGCGCGTTTCGAATCTCGCGGTTTAGGCCTACGACTAGAAGTTACTGTCTCAAAAGTTTTTCGTATCAGACGATTCAAGATATGTTTATTCCATCGTCTGTTAGGAAAGTCTTTGATCATTTGAAGCGAAGTAAATCCGGCATACCTGGGAACGGCGGCCCCAAATTATAACAATAAGTAAATCAGCCTGACGTGTCGTAATAGTGCGGTGTATTGGATGGGCGCATAGAAACGGTTTCTTTTGCACTCCACAATTATAAATCGACCAGCTGGTCCGCCGAAATAGAAGCCGGAATAAAGAGAAAGCACTCGAGAAATGGACGCAGGATGAAGACCGTTTACAGGTAAAATGAAGGCGGATTCAGCGCCGTTTTAAGGAATTTTGGGGCCCTAGGCACAAACACTAATTCTAAACGTAACTAGCTATGAGTCTCATCTAGTTCCCCTCCGCAGGTTTCTGGGAGACGGAGAACGAGTAGGCCTATATGCCGGTCGATCGCTGAGACGCATAGCGCCGAGTGGGGAGGGACAAGGGGAGGAAATGTTCCCCTCCCCACCGGAAATTTTTTGAATTTTTACATTGCAATGGCAGCATTTTAAGCTGCCATTAAAAAAATTCTCAACTATCGCAATGCTGACCTGAATAGTCTAAGACTTCAATATTTGTATCCTACTAAACGTGTAAAGTAAATGTTGGTTTAACATGCATCAAAGTTCGTATAACATGTTGCTCATTTGTTATGTGATGTAGTCTATTAGCCTTTTTTGGGTCGCCTCGGGGCCCCCCTGTTGCGCGGGGCCCCTAGGCACGTGCCTCGCGTGCCTAGGCGTTAAAACGGCTCTGGGCGGATTGATGAAAAAACGCAAGTGAAATATAAGCTGGATGAAGGTATTTTTAGATCTGAAATAGAAGCAGGATGGATGAATTGAACGGTTGAGAAATAGAACGTAGATGGTAGATTGATGAAAAAACGCAAGTGAAATATAAGCTGGATTGACGAAATTTAAACTTGAGAAATGGAAACTGGATTGTTGATTTCAGTGATAATAATTATGTCAGCATGCATCCAGCTTCCATTTCAGCTTTTTTTATCAAACGTCCATCACGAAACATCATGTTTAAGGCCTCTATCGATTTCTTTAATTTTATAATTTGGGACCGCCGTTCCCAGGTATGCCGTAAATCCTTTATCATTGCACAAAATTCTGACCAAAACTCGACCATTAATCGTCTGAAAACGGCGCCATGTTGCGTCACCAATAACAGCAAAATATGGTAGGTAGGGCTGCTCCGAACATTGTGTTAAAATTAAAAATTGTGCCAGTTCGACTTTTTCGCGGCCGATAATAGAGTAAAATAGCTTTAATTTGACGCATTAAGTATAATTACGTTGCAAAAATTGACTGAGTTATACGCACTCAAAGTCGGTGCATTTATGCTGGACCATCCTGTACAATAAAATATGTTAATTTTTGCATACATTGCTCCAACAACTATTCCATGTTTGACCCAGTTTTATGCTATCAGTGTCAGTCTGTGTATAGCCTATGGCAGTGGTTCTTAACCTTTTCAAGGGAGCCGAACCCCAAGAGAAATCCATGGCCACTCACCGAACCCCTAAAATTTGAACAATGATTTTGTAACTAATGGGAACAAAAGGGAAAAAAATTGTACCAAATGTGTATACAAAATTAATACATTCAGTACCTGAACTACTAACAGTTAACTAACCGTACCAACCCTACCAATCGCATCTTAATGTGTCCTTTGTTACTAAATAAAAGTCGAAAAAATAAAATCAAAATAGCAAATGATTTTTCACTCACACTCACTGACCCTGAATATGTATATATTTCAGAGGACCTCTGCCGAACCCCTGGCACTGGCTCACCGAACCCCAGGGGTTCGGCCGAACACTGGTTAAGAAACACCGGCCTATGGTAATCTAAATTACGTGAATCGTTGCTTGTATTTGAACACAGAGTAAAGGATTCGTCTACACTGGAAGGTGGACCAAGGACAAGCATAGCGGTCGATGCAAATCTACACGAAAACTCCTTACGTTAAGTTCTTTCCTTTGCATTAATTTCGTATAGATGACAGTCAGCCAGACCAGATCCATCAGGCGTCAGAAAGCAATAACTATAGTTATGTAAGCTACTAATCAACCAATAGACAAGATGCAATTATATTCAATTCAAAGTTTCTTATTGAAAGAAATCAACAGTCAAGTACCGAATCAAGAAAATTATTAGAGAAAAGGTTTCGTGAGGCTTTCACGATGATGCTTCAAACGTAGATAGCCTAGCTAATGATTGATCGGTTTCATGCATATTCCCAAGTCAAACATCAGAAGCTAGTGCACGTCTGCAAAGCATCTTTGCAAGTCTGCAGATAGCTTCAAAACTCTCAGCGCACGTTGATCTTGACCAATTCAATGTATTTATGGCTTTGTCTAATGTCAAAACCACATTTCCAGTAGTCTTAGGCCTACTACGACCATCAATGCCAGCTTCACTGACAGCTCAGGCTGTTATGGGTTTCACGAACAATGGCATACTGTATGCTTACATGTATGCCGCATACATGTAAGCAACATCATACACAACATAACACGATATTAATTTTGTTGCGTACAGTTGATTTTAGCAATTTGCTAAAGGTTTGATGATGAATTTCAGGTGCTGAGGTGCAATATCGGAAGGAGACCGGTTGGAGACGGGAGAATCTTCAGCTACGTGCCATGATCTACAAGCGATTTATTCATTCCATACGGAACTATACACTTACATTGAGCCAGATTCTGATGCCAGTTCTTTTCGCCATACTCGCCTGCTGCGTCCTTTTGGGCACGTCAAGTGAACATAGCATCGTTTCTTTAACCCTTGACCTAACCCCGTTCGAAAATCCAATCACACCATACGACGTTGTAAACCCATCTGCGAACGCAGAGAGAATGGCCGATTGCTATAAAGCTAGTGTTTCAGGTCAGAGTGAACCTGTCTTCATCAATGATGAACCGGGCTACACCACAATGGATGACTATCTGCTAAAGATCATGAAATATGATAAAGACCAGTTCGTCAGGAAGTACGAGATCGGCGCTACTATAGAGGACAATAAAGGAAAGTTACATATTACTGGGCTTTATAATAGCAAAGCGTACCACACGATGGCCATTTCTTTATCGTACCTGGGAAACACACTGATGAAATGCTTTGGCAACAAGGACTACCAGATTGTAACCATCAACCACCCACTTCCCAAGAAATCCTCAGTACAGGAGATAGACAACCTTGTTGCCAGAGAAATTAAAGGCCTTGGTTTTACCATAATTTTGTCTTTTGGGTTGGCCTTACTCTTCGCTACCTTCCTTGTCTTTCTGATAAAAGAACGAAATTCGGGAGCCAAGCTCAGTCAACTCGTGAGCGGAGTCAGACTGCGTAATTTCTGGTTGTCAACATTTCTTTGGGATTACGTCAACTACTTTGTTCCGTGTTTGTTAATCATTATCATCATCCTCGGCTTTCACCCTGATGGCTTGTGGCAAACTTCTTGGTGAGTTTGTAGCAAAATATATGCTTATCAGATTAACTATCATCTTGATTTATTTCATTGTTAAATCTGAGTAAGAGTTAAACTGAATAATTTAAATGATCAAGAATGGCTTTTATTGAAGGAAGAGCAGGCCTACAAGTAGGTTAAGAAACTGGGAAAAGAAAGTGTCGCAAACTTTCTTTTATGAACTATTTTACTCAGAGGATTCAACTAATTATAATTTGTTTCCCTGAACCAACAAACAAACACGATACAATTATGGCAGTAAACAATTCTTTAACATAATTTGGTTAAGAAGGGGAGACCCAGAAGGGATGGAGAATCCCGCTAATAGGGCCACCAATTATTCATGTAAAGATATAAAAAGGAACATGACAGCACAATGAGCACATTCAATTGGAGGAAAAATTGACCAAATTTCAGCTAAAACAACAGAAAAACAACTCTTAACTAATGATCGAGTCGACGATTTTTCGATCGACTCGACTTGGCCGAGTTACGATCGACTCGATCGACCGACTCGATCGACTGCGGGGTATACTCCAACACTGACGCAAAGAAATGGCTGGCGGGCTGCCAGCCGTTTCTTTGCGTCTGAAGCAGCGCGTGGCAGTGGACGGCTGTTGATAAAATTTAACGGATCTGGTTTAGCGATGAGAGGATATTCATGGTAGATTGGTAGAGACTTCTACGAACACCCAAAATGATTGTGTCTATGCACTTGTTAGCAAACAACGATTTGTAAATAACCCGGGGAAACGGAGCCATATTTTGTAATCAATCAAAATATGGTAGCTAGCGCTGTTCCGAGCATATAATTAAAACCTAAAGTTGCACCAATTCGACTTTTTTAGAGCAAACACTAGAGTGAAGTATCTTTAATTTGACGCATGAAGTATGAAGAAATTCTAAAAATTGCCGAAGATATAATTATGCGTTCAAAGTTGGTTCACTTATGCTGTACCGTCCACCCTGTTACATTGTGTTTGCTTATCTCTCCTCATGAGCTTGTCTTCCTTCGGCATGAAGATGATCTCTGTTTCTGAAGTTCCACGCACTGAATTGTTCGGATAGGATTGAGTGAAGAGAAGATAGGTCAATCTTCTCCCGAAACCATCCGTCACGATTCGCCACTGTGCTCGATGTCTTGTTGGACCCGATGCTTTTCTCCAGCAGTAGGCTATCTTCTTGTATGATGCACCAATCGCTGTTGAAATTCAGCCACAGTCGTTTCTCAAATGTCACCACTTTCTAAATTACGATCGCAATCGTATTGCAAATCTTTTCCACGCTACCTTAGGGCCTACCGTTCGTTAAGTTCCATCACTTTCGCAGTGTTCAGCATTCGCCTTCGCAAACTCGACTTGTAATCTGTCTAAGAAATCCAACCTTGTTTCCTGACTTGACTTACTTGACTTATGGCCGTCCGGCGATGCCTTCAGCACGCGTCAGTCGCTCTCCCATGTTAGGTCTCCACTTTTGTCTATCCTGCGCCACATGCGTCGCCTCCTGTATTGACATTCCCATTGCTTCGCAGTCCTCTCTTATCGTGTCAATCCATCTTTTGTTTGGTCTCCCCCTTGATCTTTTCCCCCTTGTTTCCTAGAACCTACGATTATGTCTTACTTCTCGGAGATTAAGACGACAGCACGTCTGACTCTCCCCTCAAATTGGATCGTCGGCGCCACTGATTTACTACTTTGCAAAGCAACTTTCGCAAACGTGCCTGCTTGCCAATCAGTAATATTGGCCCGAATCAGCGTCTTTCTTCTTAAATTCGATCATTCGTAGTAGTATTTTACGTCACTTGTCGTCTGCATGCTCGTTGTCCCGTTACGTTGTTGATGCATTTGCTAGGCGATGTGTGGTTGCGTAACTTTTATAGCTCACGTATAATTTGGGTGTGACCTTGGACCAGGAATTGACCTTTTGTGATCACGTGAGAAATGTATGTTGCACTTGCTTTTACCATTTTCGTCAGACTCGCTCGGTGCGTCGCTCGCTTACAACCGAAGCCACCACTGCTCTGATGCACGAGAGTTGACTATGGTAGTGCCATTTATGCGGGCTTAACCATTTCACGCATTAATAAGTTACAATCTGTCCTTAATGCAGCAGGCGAGGTTGGTGGCATACCAAAGTTTGGGCATATATCAAGTTTTATACGGGAAGAACTGCACTGGTTGCCTATGCAAAAACGCATTGAGTTTAAGATTCTAATGTTCACGCGTAATTGCCTAGCTGGAACTCTGTGTACCAACCTGGAATCATTTCAGGTCGTAGATTCCTTCACTCTGCAGTGCATGGTGACTTAGTTGTCCCTATGGCTCGATTTTCCACAGTGCTGCACAGAAGCTCTCTGTAATAAGTTACCTACATTTGTAGTAGTCTCCGTTATGAAATTCTTTGTCTTTCTTTGCCTTTTTTCCGCAAGCGTTTGAAAATCATTCTCTTTTATTGTGGTTTGGTGTCAGGTCGGGAGCGCCTCTGAGGAGTTCTCTTGAAGGGGCGCTATATAAATGTACGATTAGGGCCTACAATTACAATTACAAATGTTTTATCGTTTTTTTCATTTTGCTAAGCCACATTTAATGATTAGTTAGTTATCAAAATACGAAAGTTAATTGACTAGCTTAACTTCTACTTTGATTAGATATTATTAATTACTAGCTGTACCCGGCCATGCGTTGCTGTGGCAGAAAAGACTCTCCCCTCCCCCTTCTCCTCCTCCGCCTTCCCTTCCCCTCCCCTCCGCCCCACCCTCCGCCCCACCCTCCGCCTCCCCCTCCCCTTCGTCCCGCTTTCTCCGCTCCTTTCCTCCCTCATACCGTCCCTTCCTGAGCGGATATAGCCCAAGAATGTTGAAAAGCCGCAAAATTATGCGACTCGCTTATGACGTCACAGCAAGCGACCTCATTCATGTTTCGTCTGGTTGCTGTCACTGTCAAGGCGTTTCGGAAATCTGGCAACCCTTCGGCTTTGTTGAATTTGCAAATGGCGGTCGAGCGGAATGCAAAGTTCACTTTTTGTGGAAAAGAGTGCGTTTTTTCGGATAAAAAGAGAAAAAAATGGAAACTCCTATAGGAATGGAGGGTTTAGTTAAATTTTGAAAACAATCTGTGCGGTACTTTTCGAGAACACTTTACACAAACTATTGGAAAATTTCATTTTTATTTATTTAGATAACGATTTCATTCATTAGTTTGTTTTGATAAGAGCATCTTTAAACGCTACAGAAAGTTATATAGGCCTATAAGTACGAAGACGTACATAAAGGAAACTGATGATAAGAAAGAATGAGTAGGCCTATAGGAGAAAATGAGAAACAGAAGAACATGAAGAATATGATGTGTGAGTGATCTGTATCGTGAAAGTGATTGGAACGAAAAGGATGAAGGGAATGTGAAGAATGATGATAGGATCTAGAAATGCAGTTTGAAATGTGCGGAAAGAAAAAGGGAATGAAGGGGAAATCAGCTAAAAATCAGTTAAATTTTGAAAACAATCTGTGCGGTACTTTTCGAGAACACTTTACACAAACTATTGGAAAATTTCATTTTTATTTATTTAGATAACGATTTCATTCATTAGTTTGTTTTGATAAGAGCATCTTTAAACGCTACAGAAAGTTATATAGGCCTATAAGTACGAAGACGTACATAAAGGAAACTGATGATAAGAAAGAATGAGTAGGCCTATAGGAGAAAATGAGAAACAGAAGAACATGAAGAATATGATGTGTGAGTGATCTGTATCGTGAAAGTGATTGGAACGAAAAGGATGAAGGGAATGTGAAGAATGATGATAGGATCTAGAAATGCAGTTTGAAATGTGCGGAAAGAAAAAGGGAATGAAGGGGAAATCAGCTTTTAGTACAGATAAATCTTGACGAACTCGCTGCATAATATTTATTTGTCTTATATCAGTGATCAGACAATGAGATGGGTTTTTTTGGGTAAAATCTATGACTACTGACATGGTGTTTTCAGCCTAGCATTTGTTAATTCCAGGGTGATCTTTATTGGTTTAATGCTGTACGGTTTTGCAATGCTGCCCTTTGCTTACGTGCTGTCGTCCTTTTTCGACGAAGCGTCTTCCGGTTCCGCTTGGCTTGCCATCACCTGCATTATTTCAGGCAAGGAGTCGGAGTATAATATGCAAAGTGTGGCAAAAGATTTTCTGGATTTATAAAGATGACATTATTATCTTTATATATCTAGGAAATCTTTTGCCAAACTTTCTCGAATGAATTCCAAGATTAGGCTCTAGCTGATTTTTTAAACTACGTGATAATTTGCATAGAAATCATTTGCTTCAAACGAATTCTAGTACGGTATGGAATAGATGAGTGTTTTACTACGTATTTCGAAAACATTGTTAAAAAGTCAGATAATTCACTAAGAGTAACACAAGGCTGTACTGATGCCGGACCCGAAATTTAGGTCGGTCTACTATAATACCACACTATCCTAGATCTCTAGACTGATAGCTTTTCACAGAATCGATGTAGGCCTATATTTATGTAATGACCACGATACGGATATTGTAAGATATATATATATATATATATGTATATATATATATAATCATTTATATGTACATGTATATATATATATATTAACTTATTAAGCCTATACAGCCAAAAAGAGGGTAACAGAGGAATAGCTGTTCAACCAGTGAATCATATTATTGTGGATCTAGGGCCTTCTAGGCTATCAAAGATTCTGGTTAGAGGCTAATCTGCTTCTTCTTGTTTTGAAGGAACATTTACGAGCCTCGTTATCTTGATTGTAAAAATGCTAACTGAACAGAAATATTCGCAACCCGTGGAGTGGATATTCTACATCTTCTTTCCCCCATACTGTTTCTGTGCGGTTGCTAAGCATACCTACGAAAACTACTGTGCACATAAAGACTGCAACCAAATGGCCCGTGGATTGAACTTTGCCGAAGAATGTGAAATATTTAAACGCCTTGGTCAAACCAATCCATGTTGTCCAGGTAAAAGATGATTGTGTTGAGTAAGCTTAAATTATAAAAACCGCTTTGTAGTATATCGCGCACTTTGTAATTATTTGCAGTCGGTTATAAATATGCATGTTATAAGACAGATTTATGTTACTATAATGTGTTATGTACGATGTTAGAGAGTAGGCCCTATACAGTAGACCTATAGCCTACGTGTCGGAAACGACGCTCGTATGCATTATTCACAACAGGGCAAAAGGTCTACAATCTATATATATATCTATCTATATATATATACTAGCTGAACCCGGCCACGCGTTGCTGTTGCTGAAAAGAGGCTCCCCCTCCCCCTCTCCCTCCCCTCCCCCTCTTCCTCCCTCCCCTCCCCTCCCCTTCCCCCTCCCCTCGACCTCCATCTCCCCCTCTCCCTCCCCTTCCCCGTCCCCCTCCCCTCCCCCTCAGCTCCCTCCCCACCGTCTTCGTCCCGCTCCCTCCGCTCCTTTCTTCCGTGACACCGTCCATTTCTAGCCCAATGATGACGAAGGCCGCTTTGGGAAAAGGCCGCTTCGGAAAATTAATATGACGTCACAGGACGCGACCTCATTGATGTTTCGTCTGCTGTGTTTGGAGACGGCGTTTCTGAAATCTGGCAGCCGTGTGGGACGTGTTGAATTTGCAAATGGCGGGCGAACGGATTGCAAAGTTCACTTTTTGTGGAAAAGGTTGCGTTTTTTCTGGTGAAAAATCTTAACACACGGTTGTATGGGAATGGAAGGTGTTGTAAAATTTTAAAAACAATCGGTGCGTGACTTTCAGCGTGGTGATGTTACGAACTATTGGAAAGTTCATTTATATATATATATATATATATATAAATGTAAAATAGTTTGTGTTTAATGAAGGATCTTGGACATTTCCTGACCGATTTCTTTCAAAATTTCACCAAAACGTTCCGTTCGAATACGATCGGGTTTGCAAATGCTTCAAAAAAGCGCAATCATTTACAACACTATTACAACAATATGATCATTTTCATTCGTACGCTACTTCACCTATAGATTTCAACCGTCTATGGTCGCCATTAGGCTATAATCAGCAGACGAAACTTCGCAAGAGGCCGCATTTTGTGACGTCATAATCGACTCTCGCATAATAATTTAAACCGAAACCGGTTATGTTTGCATAATGTTTTGCAATAGCGCAATCTTATATAACAAAAGGGAGGAGGTAGAGTGGAGGGGGAGGTGGAGGGGAAGGGAGGGAAGGTGGGACGGGAGGAGGTAGAGGGGAGAGAGAGTGGAGGGAAAGGGGAGGAGGAGGGGGAGGGGAGGGAAGGTGGGGGAGGTGGAGCCTGGAGGGGAGGTGGAGGGGAGGTACTGAGGGATGGTTGGATGCTCTTTCAGCCACAGCAACGCGTGGCCGGGTACGCTAGTGTACCAATAAATTTTTTGCAGTAACTCCATCTAATCAAGCGTCTTCATTTTGTGTCGTCGAACCGAAACAGCAATTATAGTCCATGCAGGACATGCTCTTAGGCTACATACTAATTAGCTGAACATTAAACTCGATATAAAAATTTAATTAGCTCACATACACGTATACGTCGTATAGCCAGGGCCGGCCCTAGCTATAGGCAAAGTAGGCAGTTGCCTAGGGCGCCGCAGCCTTTGGGGGGCGCCACGGCACCGGCGAATTTTTTTTACACTACATTGTTTTAAACTCAAGACTTTCGCTAATGGAAAGAATTTAAAACAATGTCTTCCAAAAAGGGGCAGTAACTGAGGCAGGGCCGACCTTAGGCATAGGAAACGCAGGCAGTTGCATGAGGCGCCAAGTTCTAAGGGCGCCATTTCTATCAAAGAGGGCGCCATTTCAACAATAGTTGATTTTAATATTTTGTAAACTTATACCATTCTCCACAAAATTGAATATTATCCAGCCTTCAGTGTGCTAATAAAGAAATTAGAATGAATTATTCCGTTGTGCTAACAAGGCCGTAGTTAGGGGGATGTTTTGGGTGTTTGAACACCCCCGAAATGAAATAATGTAAAAAAAACTAAAAATGAAATAATTATGCATTTGCTAGCACATGACAGTGTGTAATTTAGGCCTAATTTTGAGCAAAAATAGTCGAAAATCGCGGAAAATAATGTTTTTTAACGTCAAAAAATTCGACGACTAACAAAAACGTCATCAGAAAATTTCGCCCCAAAAAGTCGACCGCAGCGTGTACGCACCTCAAAAAACACGGTCAAGAAAACATCCCCCGAAATAAAATCCTGGCTACGGCCTTGTGAGCGTAAACCGGCACTGGCTAATTCATCTTTAGATTCTGACGTGGGCTGAACAATTGAGTGGGAATTTAAGGGCGCCAAATGCAGGCCTATGCCTGGGGCGCCAAATGTATGCCTTGCCTAGGGCGCCATTTGGGCTAAGGCCGGCCCTGCGTATAGCCTATATATAATTTGTATTATTTTTTATATGACACTTGTATATTTATAATTGAATATAGCCTACTCAGTAGTAGCCTACTCACACTTATATGTAGGCCTACCTAAAATGTAACTGTCATATCGTTGTAGTGTTTTTTGCTTCAACGCTGCCCGTGATAGGATTTATTAGCATTTAAGATCAGATACACAGATCCAAGCGCATTAAAAATAAGATGCTGCAACCACTAAACATAAAACGCAAGAGATTGACCCGTGGGTGTATGCATAGGCCATTAAATGGCCTATACATAAAGTTTATGTAAATACTAGCTGTGGTACCCGGTGCTGCCTGGGAAATTTCGGATTTTCTCTCCTCCACCCCATCTCGCTACCACCTTGCTCCCCGCTCACACCCCACCCTCGCCCCACCCAGCCCTCCCGCACCCACATACCTCCACTCTCCGTCCCCACCCATCCCGCCCCTCTCTCCGCCCCATGAGCCCCCAGCCCGCCTCTTTCTCATCCCGCCCTACTCTCTGTGGTAATAAGCTTTTCGCCCCTACCCCAGTCCCACCACGGCTCCACCGTAGCCCTTCGGCCCGGTCATAATCTACACACCACCTGCAATACGCAGTAACAGGCGTTTCCCGGGGAAATGTTTTTCACCCATGCGCATTTTATTTACCACCTCCCCCCACAACCAAACTCGACTCGCCCGGGGTGTGTGCTCGCTGTGGGCGTGGTGGTCTTGGTCGCACTCTATCTCTAGCTGCAAGGTTTGTGGTGCAAAGTTCCGAAACTGCGCGAATGTATCAAGCTAGCAAAATTTCGTTTTCACGCCCACACGCAGACCCGCGTGGGGAATTAGATTCACCAACTCCTTAACTGGGTAGTTCTGGTGGTCAATAGTTGCGAAACTGTATAAGGCTATAGGAGTATAATTCCGGACAACATAAACATGCATCCACATTCTCTTTTTTCTATGGTTTATGCACTGAGAGCGTCTATGAGCAACTTGGTTAATTAATATGTGAGAGGCGAGAATGACGTCAAGACATGGCGTCATGCGAACTGTCGTCTGCTCAGCAATGGCGACGAGATAGTGAATGTCCAGTTACTGTGAAATCGCTTATTTAATCTGTAGGCGTTTACAACCGCATCTAAATTTAAATATCTAGAACTCGGTAGTTAAATTGAATTGAGAGCTGAAAATTGTCGCGTTGACCTACAAATTTCCATAAGACTGATTTTTAAAAAACTTTGTCGACCGAAATTCTGCCATTTAAGAGCATTTAGCACGAAACCAAGCATGTAGCCTACTCGAAAAACATAAAAAATACGGAAGTGCGGAAACTTTCTGCTTTATTATATTAGATTATATAGGCATATACTATGGCGACTCTAGGACTCAGTGGGTCCCTGTTGTGTTGGGTGTTCCTCAGAGTTCTCTCCTAGGCCCGCTCTTATTCATCCATTACACGGCTGGTAGCCTATTCTTTCTCTTTTCCCCAACCATTCTGCTACTGGCCATCTTTTCGCTGATGATGTCAAAGCCTATGTGCATGGACCCCTTCTGCTCAACTCATTCTTGCAAGCCAAATTGATGCTCTGTCTCAAGGTCTCCATCTTTGGATGTCTTCAAATCGTCTTTCCCTCAACTCTTCAAAATCCAGTTGATTTGGTTTGGAACTTCCAAGCAGCTCCAAAAACTTGACTACTGTCACACTTCTCCTCACATCAACTTTTCGTCTAGTATTCAAAACCTAGGCGTCACCTTAGATAGTTCTCTAACCTTTGCGAACACATTGCCAAGCTTACTCGCTTTTCCTACTGCCAGTTAAAAGGCGTCTGAAGGCTTTTCGCAAATCTGTTTCATCTTCGACCTCTATTGTTCACGCCTTCGTCTGTTCTCAGATTGTCCATTGTAATTCTGTCCTTGTTGGCCTCACTAAGGTTCGGCTAGCTCCCCTACAGTATGTACTCAATGCTGCTGCTAGGCTCATTGCCTATCGTCCTCGATTCTCACATATTTCTACATTCATGGCTGAACAACTTCACTGGCTTCCACTCTCAGCTTTATACAATTTAAAGTTCTCATTTTTGTTCTCAAGTTTCAACTATAGGTCTTGCTCCAAAGTATCTTTGTGATCTTATGCTTCGCGGCTTCTACCCATTTCGGCCGCTTCGCTGCGTCCTCTTAGGTCCTCTGATCGGCTTGACCTCTTTGTTCCTCGCGTCAGGACCGCTATGATTCGATCCAGATCATTTGCCTGCATACATGTAGGTCCCTCCCTATGGAATGGACTGTCCCCATTCGTTCGCTCTGCAAATTATACATGCCTCTGGTGGTCTTTCGCCATCTTTCTCTCGTCTCAAAACCTACCTTTTCTCTCAGAGTTGCACGCACTGGGAGCGCTTAAGAATGCTCTTGCTGCAAGAAGCGCTTTACAAATGGTTGGATACAATATTATACACAATGTAAGGAAAAGGCATGCATGTATAGGTCTATATATGCATGCAAGGAGGCTTGTATAATTTGAATATGTGTACGTGTGCTTACGCATTTAGGCTATGCACAATTGCATATAATTATGAATACTTTGTCGTTTTCTTTTATTAAAGACAACGTTTTTTTACTGTCATCGGCCAACTTTCTATAGGCTACTAATGTTTGCGCTATTCCCTGAATTTATAAACATCCGTTGCATGTTGCATTTAAGACAACTGTGGCGATGAATGCATCGTGGACAACTACCTTTCGTGGACATCGCCCGGAGTTGGACGCCCTTTGGTCTTCATGGCCCTTCAAGGCATCGTTTTTTTCTTCATTCTCTACATCATCGAAACCGATATCGTCGGACGTCGAGGTAAGGTAGCGATACCGAAACGAGTGAGTCAAGACATGCCCACTGCTAGTGACGGTGGAAATACTAGGGAAGACTCGGATGTAAGCAATGAGCGACAACGCATCCACACGACTCCTATACAGGAACTCATCAAGACGGACTCAGTTGTTACCCAGGATCTGACGAAGCTATATGAAAACTTTGTGGCCGTTGACCAGTTGAGTATCGGAGTCTCTCCGAAGGAATGCTTCGGTCTCCTGGGAGTCAACGGAGCCGGAAAGACGACCGTCTTCAAGATGCTGACCGGAGAAATCCGACCAACCTTCGGAAGCGCCTATGTCGCTGGGAAAAGCGTTGAAGATGACCTTGCAGAGGTGCGTCAGAAGATCGGTTACTGTGCGCAGTTTGATTCCATCATCGACCAACTGACTGTTCACGAGACGCTCTGGATGTACGCATGCGCACACGCAATTCCGCCTCACTCCGCAGAACAGGTCATTGACCGACTCATTGAACATCTGACGCTCAAGCCATACACCGACAAACTAGCTGGAAAACTCAGGTAAATCTCAATGTACTGTGTGAAGTTTCAAATGTTAGGTTGGAAGAAAGTGAACATAACAAATACATATATACAAATACATGTATGACAGAATTTGAGTAACATCCTGCGCTCACAGGAAGCGTGGCTTGACTGACACGACGCATTGCAATTAAATTGTTTGAATCTCATGCTACATGTATATAATTATAACTGTTAAAGCTAGAGACTCAGATCTCGATTCGCACACTGTTTATGACAGAGAGAGAGACGGAGAGAGAGAGACTGACAGACAGACAGACGGAGGGGGAAAGAGAGAAATAGAGAGAGAGAGAGAGAGAGAGAGAGAGAGAGAGAGAGAGAGAGAGAGAGAGAGAGAGAGAGAGAGAGAGAGAGACAGACAGAGAGAGAGAGAGAGAGAGAGAGAGAGAGAGAGAGAGAGAGAGAAAGAAAGAAAGAAAGAAAGAAAGAGAGAAAGAGAGAAAGAGAGAAAGAAAGAAAGAGAGAGAAAGAGAGAGAAAGAGAGGGGGAGAAAGAGAGAGTGAGAGAGAGACACAGAGAGAGTAGGCTTACCTTTTTATGCCCCAGTTTCGTTCTGTTTTGCTGCTGGCTGTATACCATGTAATGTAAATGCAATGTAAATCTTCGAGAAGTTCTGAACGCCCATAAAACCACGTCAGGGGACCAGCTTATTAATCGTCACCCTTAGTTACCTTACTCGAACGCAATCATAATTTGCCATCGCATAGAATATACTTGCTCTGTATTCTGTACTATGTTGTTGTTAGCGGTGGCAACAAGCGTAAGTTATGTGTGGCCGTTGCGTTGATGGGAAATCCGACGGTCATCTTCCTCGATGAACCGACAACGGGCGTCGATCCAGAAGCCAGAAGACACGTCTGGAATACTATGGCCGCCGCAAGAAACACCGGTGCCACCATCATACTCACGTCACACAGGTAGACCTGCCTTCACACTTTATCGTCCTTCCAATAGTTATACTCAGAGCCTCCAAATCAATATCTAGAAAAGAGAATGTGTCGGAAAAACTGGCGGACGTACTGGCGGACTATGTTTGTCCCGAACGCACGCCCTGAGTTTCACAGCTTTTGAAATGAAACCTTGCAAATAAACAGAGGGCCACTAAGACCATCCAGTGGTGTTATTTCTAGCTCACAATTCAAATAAAAACCCGAGATATAGACATTAAAAATTTCGATGCGGCAGTTAACTCTGCAGAATAAGACGCCATTTCAATCATCGTGCACCATTGCTTCTGTCGTATCTCTTGATCGCACATCTTGACGTAATTATTCGCCTAAGGCGTGGCTAAATATGCAATTCCTATTTCGGAAATTATGTATGCACGCATACATAATTTCAAGATTTGAAGGTAATCAGTGCCTCCAACCTGGTCTGATTTAGCATATCGTCTCACTGTATCCCGTCTAAATAATTCCATCGCAATTGAGACAAAGCCTAATGGCAATTGTGAGTCTACGGGCATCGTAGATACCTTAATACATACGCACACAGCCCTAATACAGTATGACATACTGTCACATAAATGTAGTTCGGAACAAGCACGTCATTGTAATAACAGGATGTCTCTTGTTTTGCAAGTATGGAAGAATGCGAGGCCATCTGTACTCGGATGGGAATCCTTGTCAACGGTCGCTTCCTCTGCCTTGGGAGCCTCCAACATCTCAGAGATAAGTTCGGTGAGGGATATACACTCGTCATCAAACTCCAGCGCTCAACCGACACCGATAAACCAGAGGAGCTTCAGGAACGGATTAAGAAACTACAGACTTTCATCAGCAAGAAATTTCCAGACAGCGTCCTTAAAGACCAACACGAGAACCTTCTTAACTACCAAATCAAGATGCCAAGATTCAAGTGGTCTGAAATGTTTCGGATCATGGAGAAGGCGAAGGTGACGTACGAGGTCGAGGACTATTCGGTGGGACAGACGACTCTCGAGCAAATGTTCATCAGATTCGCCCGCCAACAGCGAGGGTCACGAGAAATGACGTGGGCGTAGTAGTGCCTTGGAGTTTGCTAGGGAAACATTTTCACCTCTCAATTACGACATCTATTGATCTAGTTTTTACAGTTTCAAACAAAATAAACATAAGAAGATAAAGGCAACTATACCATAAATAAAACAAAAGATCATAATATTATATAATTTGCAAATTGCTCATTAAATTGCATCATGAATTTTATGTCGTGTGGCTAATACATATCGTGGCGACGTTGTTATGTTCTTAAATTGAGGAGGCAGGTGAAAGGTGTTTCATGTTAGCCTACTTCTTATATCTTGTGCGACGAACTAAATAATCTTCACAGACAGTCTGTTATTGTTTTTAGTGGACCTGCGTTTTTCATTACGGTATCTTATGAATAAGACATCATACAATGGTGCACCAAAGTCCAGTGGCGTAGCCAAGAATTTACGATGAGACATGCCTTTCCAGACACCAACTCGACAATGTTTTCTCTTATTTAAGTGGATAAATAACATCTTTAAAAACTTTTTACCTGAGTCAATGAAGGAGTTTTAACCCCCTAAACCGCCTTCTCAACGCCAATGCCAAAGTCAAATCGCGTCGGTTCCCCTCAGCCTAATCTCGCCATGTCCGACATGGATTGAGCCGAAAGCACCTCATCCGTGCAACGCCACAGGCCTATGGATAGAAGGGGCAGCTTTGAATGACCGATACACCGAGGTGTGACCCGCAGTCCCGCAATAGCTGTTGGTTAATTTGTTGACAAACCCGGTGTAAAGGTTTCAATAATAATATTCAAGGACGTTGTATTACAAGCAGGGATGACACTATGAATTTTCATAAAGGTCAAACCGGTGTAAAGGTTTCAAATTACCCCCTTCTAAACATTACCCCCGGTAACTTGAAACCGGTTTCAGATTATAGGGGGTAGGATGAAACCGGTTTCAAGATACCCTCGGGGTAATATAAAACCGGTTATCCTACCCCCTACGGTTTCAGGTTACCCCATATAATACATGTACATCCATCCAGCTTCTATTTCACATCTAGAGAACCTTCATCCTGCTTCCATTTCTCAAGCGTTGCTTTCGTCAGTCCAGCTTCTGAGTTTTTTTAACGTCTAACACTTAGTTAAATGGATTGTCGAAAACAACTTTTGTGAAGTGGAAGCTGGATGAAAGTTCTATGTAGGTGAAATGGGAGCTGGATGAAGGTTCTCTGTAGGTGAAATAGAAGCTGGATGAAGGTTCTCTGTAGGTGAAATGGAAGCTGGATATACGGAATTCATTCGGAATTAAGAGGGGTCTCCGGGGGTAGTCTGAAACCGGTTTCAAGTTACCGTGGGTAATGTTTAGGAGGGTGTAATTTGAAACCTTTACACCGGAAGGCTCTTTCCATACGGTGATAGGCTGAAGATATGAAGTTATCTAAGCTCATTGTGTCAGGATTCAATTCAATAGTATCAGATGACCAATGGCCATGGCTTGCAGGGCAGACATGTCATATCCGGGTTCGGGGTGTTAGGTCTGGAGACATCCGATTGGACCAATCAGGGTTCGTTTTCCACATTCGTGATTATTCCTCTCCAACTGGCTCGCTTGGCTACATCGGTAAGGCCGCGCGTCTGCACGATATACTCTGTGAAAGAGTGCGTGTGGGCCGTGGTTCGATTCCCGTAGGTGGTTATTTCAGAGATTAAAAAAAATCTCGGGCTAGTACGGTCCGTCCACGCCTCCACGGGGACCTAAACAAATTTATGGCGTAGCGACACTAATCATCTTCGATATGGCAGTGTCGTTAAACACGTAACAACATTATTATTTCTCTCCTCAAGCCCAAAATCTTTAAGGAAGCATTAATGATTAGGCTAAGTTATTCAACTGTTATTTGACCGATTTGGATCTGCGCAGGTCCTTTCATTCATGCAAGTCAAATCGCTGTCTATTCCGTCTGTTGCGTTCTGCATTGCCTAGATTTGCCTTGAACATGGGCGGAGTTTATCAGGTGTTAGGGTGGGTTAAACCCGCACGAAGGCACCGAAAGAAACATTTTTCGTCCTACATAAAAAACGCGCATAGGTAAGCGGCCTTGCCAATGGCCTATTACTCAGGTTTATGTGTTTGTCTAAATGAAAAGCTAACAAATCTATCATTTGTTAGATACAAAATGGTGACCTTTGGCCTAATCACATTTAAATTTAAAAGTAAATGCGTTTTTTTATTCCTCGATAATCCTTCCCGTTTGTAGGCCTATGCTACTCCCGGGGCTTTCTCTCTCTTTCTCTCTCTCTTGTGAACGCATGAAGGACGGGGCGGATTCAAATCGATAGAGTACGGTAGGCCTGCATGCTGTTCCACATTGCCTACGGCGATTAGCAGGAGTTCGTCAGCTTCCTCTGCCATATCTGCTCCAGTGGAGGATTGAGGTAGGCCTACTGTCTGCGCTTCTGCATCCCCTTCAGTCGCTGAATCAGCTTCCGTTTATCAGCGCCAGTGTAACCCCCACCATAGCAGTCACCCGTACGTTGTGTTGTAAATTCAGCACGGAGAAAATGCGAGAGCTTAAGCCTTAAGCTTATGTTTTATCACATTAATAAATATTAAGCTTTTAAACATTGGCGTTATGCAAAAAATAGTCATACTCCTTTGTCAGTTGTGATAACCAGCGACATTCCTCAGATCTTTGTCAGAAAACGTTGAGCAAATATTATCATGATGAGACACCTCCAACAGAAGGGCCAGCCAGGCCCAGTGGCGTAGCAATAGGTCGTGCAGCCTTGCAATGCACATGGGCCCTCGGCTGTAGAGGGACCCCTGGCGGTCAGAGTCAATTTTGTTGTTATCAATATTTTAATCGGAAAAAATAATAGCCTCGGAGCCATTTCTGCATGTAACTTTAGCGGCGATTTAGTATTTTAGTTAGGCCTACATATGAAAATATTGATAACAAACCACGAAGTGGGATGACGGATGAAAATCTTCAGACCTAAACAAGAAGCGGGATCATTTTTCTGATATTTTGTGGAATAGATGCGATGATTGATGCAAATTACAGTTTTCAGAGGGGTAATGTTTAGGAGGGGGTAATGTTTAGGAGGGGGTAATTTGAAACCTTTACACCGGTCAGGCGTTTTAATTCGACGTCGTATTTAATATTAAGTTTAGGTCTAGCAGCTGCATTCAGAAAGATCGGAATTCACCAATGACGTCATAATCAATGCAATAACGTTTATATTGAGTCCTCCATAAACGATTTCCAGTTTAACGACATTGTATTTTAAAATACATTTCGTAGCTTTGTTAAGTTGAAAGAGTCGACTTATATCTGCTACTGAAATTATCGACGTTGGCATTGCCACCGTTTACACGCTAATTAGCCAACATTTTGTAGAAGCAATACTGTTTATCAGTCGCGACATACTTCAAACGTTTTCTTGCCAATTATTTTACACAAATAAGCGAGGCTATGTAGGCTAGTGTCTATTATGCGAGCAGTCGTTCGTACGTTGTGTTGTGGATTCTCTCCGACAGACATTTGACCTGCAATGGCAGAACCACGTGAAACTACACATCAGCATCGAGAAAATGCGTACGTTTCTTTTATCACATTAACAAAAAATAAGCTTTTAAACTTGGGGCGTTAAGTAAGGAAAAAGTCATACTCATTAAAGAGTCATTATGTCAGTTGCGATGACCAGCGGCTTTTCTCCGATGTTTGTAAGAAAAAGTTGCGCTAATATTATCCAGACGAAACACCTCAAACAGAAGGGCCAGGCCAGATATCATGCACCTTCTGGTGCCCAGGTTGTAGAGTTGTTAAGTTGTGGAAAAATCGAATTGGCTATTGTAATAACTTTTATTGAAGCGTTGTCAAAATATGGGTTCCTCTCCAAATGACTCGATTAAATGAATCATCTTCCCGTTCTACAAAAGTAACATGAACTGAATTTATTGTCTGTTTGTTTGCTTGTTATAGCGTCCTTTCAAGCTCTTTCTACTCAGAGGCGCTCCCGAATGCGGAGCGGACACTGCATCCGAGTTTCACGCCGAAGCGCTGAGCAATTGTGAGTGAAGGACTTGCCCAAGGCCCTTACGCGGCGAGGTGGATTTGAACCTCGAACCTTCCGGCTTCAAGGCAACGACGCCACCACTATTGTATCAACTCCTGTAGTTTTGCCACGTAATAGACAAAGCTCTTCTGGTTGTATCTACTTTCTCGTGCCTGTAATTAAAACATTCAATTGTGACTCGTCTGACAAAAACCAGGCGTATGCCTATGTTATGGCACACACCTCTGAGATAATGACCAAAATGTGAGAAAAAAGTTCCCACATTTTTTGACAGAAAATTATAAATAAATATGTTTTGAACACATTTGCGCAAGAATCTTATTTTTATTAAAATTTTTGATGATTTTGTGGCGGTTGTTGCTTAGATAATTCAATGACTTTTCCTGCCATTTTCCACTTTCCCGCCATTGAAAGCCATAATTCGGCACATGGTTAGCATAACAAATTCGGCACGAGTAAAAAGCCCGGACTTCCTTCTAGCATATTATGCAATTTGTTTATCTGTTGCACATTTAATTCAATTCTGAACATGGCTGCTAAAGCATCCTGCATTCCAAAGTTACAGGAAACTTTAAATGCAATTTTCTCAGAATTGTAATTTGAACAATTGAACCATATTTTTAACCATAACTTTGGACAGGAACATGGTAGACTAGGTAGAGCAATAAGATTTGTGTCATTTTAAAGAAGCGACTCTATGTATTGAGAAGAAATATGACATTCAAATTCTACAAAAGTAACAAAATGCGACTAAAGCCTGGTATAGTGGACGTTTGGACAGAAATTCTCTCGAAATTCTTTTCCTTGCGTTCCCAGTGTTCATCATGCATGGAACCATGGACACACAATGTCATGACTGTGTCCCAATTGAACTTTTCTTCCTCTTTCCCACTACTCACCAATTCGGCATTCTCACTGCTCATCCAAACCGCTTTAGCCACTGTTTGCACACGCAGAACGTGTAGGCTACTTTGCGTGCTAACCGGTGTGACTTCATATTGCTCTGGCGTGGACAGATGAGTGCGACATGAGGGCTGCAGCAAACATGCTCCATATGTGTTTATACCGACAATGAACCTGATTACGGACGCAGCATGTTGCTGATAAAGGGGCACAATAAATTGATTGAAGTTCTGTATGACCTTGAATTCGACGATGACGTTTGTCATGGTCCGACATCGATCTGATCAATTGAGAAGGGCGCGACAGTGATGACGACGACGACGACGACGATATTGTTGATGATGGTGATGATGATGATGATGATGATAATCATGATGATGATGATGATGATGGTGTTGATGATGATCATCATCATGATGATGCCTTCGTGTGCCAATTGTTAAGCGACGATGGTGCATTGTGTTACAGGAATTGGAGACAGTTCTGGTTGCTGCTCTGGAAGAACTGGTTGCTTCAGAGGAAGAAGAAACTCTGGACGATCGTAATCGTCCTATTGCCAATCCTAATTCCTTTATTCTTTAGCCGAGTTAGAGGCTCGTTCCTGCGCATCGATCATAAGGAACAGAAGTATCCCAGCCGCTTCGTTGACACGAACTTGACAGAAGTGACCAGAGAATCAGAGACATTGAGGCTCGCCTACGCC